>PVIY010001348.1:0-153697 GCA_004026745.1 Myrmecophaga tridactyla | reverse complement strand
CCCCATCTATGCACTCCTGTGGGCTCCATGACTCCACGCCTCCGCCCCAGGCTCCAGCTTTCTGCTTCCCAGTTCCTCGGCCTCTGCAACCTCCAAAGCTGCCCCATGTGGCACAGAAGACTCTCCCAGGTCAGCCACACTCCAGAATCACCATCTCAGTCGCCCTCCTGTCCCTTCTCTAACTTTTCAGTGGAGCAGGACTAATCTTGAGCTACTCTATTCAGCTATCTTCTCTGATATTCATTTGTCCATTTTAAAAAAAATAAAGACTGTATTTTTCCCTCACTTGACAGACCAAATTATATTAAATATGTTACAGAGACAGATCTTCTCATTTCCACGATAGCAGTTTAATTATCATTTTCCTTTCCATTATTCATACCTACCTTATTTCAGTAATGAACATGGAAAAAATCAGGGAATAAATGATCATTTTTCCCTATTTTCTAATTTTCTTCATCTCACTTAATTTTCTCCAAGTCATAGTACATAATCAGTCCTATTTTACAACCACATGGTCATGTTTATTTTACTTAAAAACAAAACACATTTGTGGTGCACATGGATCCAAGCCTAGGCATGGGCTATTGCCAAGAGACAGTCCTCTAGCATCCACCCCACATGGTTGCAGCCTTTCTGCCTTGAAGGAATTTGGGCTTCATAATACATTCCTAAAGACACAAAACAGAACAAAGAAAAACTAAATTTTAAAAATCCAAGCTGTAAGGTGAATATATAGTATAAATCCCATTGGGAAAGCACACATACACAGACACATACAGACATAGACACACATATACACAGATACATTCAGAGACACAGGCATAGACACACAGACACACACACAAAGTGAAAAGACTATAAGGAAAGAGACCAGTATGTTACTAGCACTGTGTCTGTATGGTAAGATTAAGGTGGACTTATTTTCTTCTCGATGTGTTATATATTTTCTAATATCTCCATAATAAACATCTATAAGTTTATAATCAAAAGAATAAAAACAGTTCTTTAACTAATAGGCAGTATAGCTAGTGTTTAAAAGTGCAAACTGGAACCAAATGGTTTGGGTTCACAATCTTGGCTTCAAGTGACAAAGTTGATTCCAAGTAATTAGAAGAGTACCTGGTCCATAGCAAGTGCTAAAGAAAAGATCCTAAGAAATTATCTACAAATGGGACATAGGGGGCATCTATCAGACTATCAAATTAGCTCTTCCATGCAGCAGATGTGTTTACTGCTGGAGTTGCAATGATCTCCTGGACACAGTTGACCAGTCCAGGCAGCAGTAAACATCTGAGCCAAGCTGTGCCAACCAGAGTTTTTCTCCTAGGAATGATGGAAATGCAACCAGCTTGAGTGTCTGGTCTATGAGTACCAGGCAAAGCTGGAAGCTATTGGATTATTTCTCTACCCCCTCATCCTTTACCCCTGCCTCCACCAGGTGACCCAAGTCTATTAATATACAGACTGTAAAGTCTGAAAACATAGACACTATTATTTTATTGTGTATTGTAATGTTATATCAATAAATCATTTATTTTATACTAATAAATATGTCACAGGAGTATATATTATGCAAATATGTATTCATTTGTATTTCTAGATTTGGTGGCCAACCTGTAGACTGAAATACAGAAAAGCAGATACAAAACATTCTTGATGGCATTTGGGTTCCCAGTTCTGTGCATTCCAGTTATTTAGATAGCCCTCTTACTGTATTACCACCACCCTTTTGTAAACTGAGCTTGGATTTTGCAACCATAAGAATCCTAACTAGGGGCGGCTGCCATGGCTCAGCAGGCAGAGCTCCGACCTGCCGTGCTGGAGGTCTGGAGTTCGATCCCTGGTGCCTCCTGCCCATATGCAAATTAAAAAAAAAAAAATCCTAACTAGTACAACCCTTTTAAAATTTGCCTGAGCACTGTCCTAGAGATGCGAGTCCCCTTCCTAGACCCCTCCCATGCTACTACGGAGAAGCCAGAGGTAGATGTTAGGTCACATGTTACAAGTTCTCCAGAAAAGCCAAATGAGTGAAGAGGATCTAGAAGACAAGGAAGCAAAAGTTTGGGAAGCAATTAATTAATGAGAATTTATTGTCCAGTTTCTACTTATTAGTCAGAGACCAGAAAATTATACCAAAATACCCAAGTCAAGACACTAAAAATATCACCAGAATCTTTTTGTAACTGGAGATCTAGAAAATATTCAATTCCATCTACACAATTTCAAGAACTTGCACTTTAATAATACTTGACTTGAACTCATTTACTTAAGACTTAAGAAACAGAGGAAATATTTAAGAAAATTGGTTTTACATCATGTGTGAACACTTTCATTTGCTGAGTGTTTACAAATGTTAATAGCTAACAATAGGCTTAGCAGGCAAAGTTCTTCTTTAATGATTAATCTATCTTGAAGAAGATATTTTTCTCTTTATAATTAATAAATATTTGGAGGGAGATATTTTGAGGCTATGCAAATATCTTTTCTTCCTTAATCTTTTGCCCACTTAATTTTTTTAATAAGCAAAGTTATAGGATTACAGGAAAATCATGCAGGAAATACAGAGTCCACTTTTAACACTCATCTGTGATGTTTGCCTATAGTAATTATCTAATGGTGATTTTCTATTTCCTTCATTCCTCCTACATTTGTTAATTGGAATTCTTCTGTAATCAAGAGTTGTTCCTTCTCTCCCATTTGTTTATTTATTCAGTCATTTATATTACATAGATTCACAGATATATTTATTCATTGGGTGATAAGCCAATACTATAATTTTTTTTATTATTCAAATTGTTCCAACTTTGTCCATTGGGAATTCTTTTGGGTTGCATCTTGTGTTTACATATATATATATATATCCTCCCTTATTTTTTTTAAGCACTTCTTTACTTTCTGGTGCCATAAGATTCACCAGATTCTTTCTTTCTTTTTTTATTTTCCCTTCCCCAGCCTTGGAATCAACCATTTGTTAGAGAATGATATTTAGAAGCCAAGATCTGGGCTGTGGTATGCTTGCTGTTACTGGGGTGTCACTGCTTCTAGGACCTCCCAGAGGTAAGAAATATACATATGTATACTAATCCAGGTATACACACATATCTACATACATTTTTTTGGGGGGGTGCATGGTCAAGGAATTGAACCCGGTGTCCACATGGAAGGTGAGCATTCTATCACTGAACCACCCATGTACCCCATCTACATACACTTTTAAATCTCTTTATATCTATCTATATCTATCTATAGATATGTGAATTCTTACTTATACCTCCCAATACCTCCCTTACCCCCTTGCTTATTTGTTTATTCATATTAATGCCCTTTTACGAAGCAATATAAGGCAAAATGATCAACAGGACCACCAGCAGGGCAGCCCAAAGAACAGATGGCAATGTAGGTCTGGTGCTGGGAGCTGGATCCCCACAGACCCTCCAAAGTAGCCTGACTAGGGACACACCAGACCTCTTTTGTCTCAGAGAAGTGTTATGAAGTGTTTCTTCACTAGAAAAGGAATGATACTTCTTCACCCTTTTATTTGAGGAGGAGGCAAGCAGACATATTTGTACTATGAACAGTGAAACTCGCATGGAATCATTCAGCACTGCAAATGTATTGCTTTGAGTACAAAACCATTCAGAGTCTAGTTGAGAATTGGCTGGAAAATAGCATTCATAAGAAAAGTACCTATTTGAAATAATAAATGTCATTTTAAAACATTTTACCATGGGTTTGGTTCTTTCAACTTTGTGACTTATCAAAGCTATTCACTTGGGCATGGTGGTGGCAAAATGTTATGAAGTTAGAACGATAAATTACTAGTTAGGGAGCAACTTGAGAATTGTAGGCCATGAATTCTAGCCTTGATGCTACCTGGATTCACAGTGAGAAATCGAAGTGCAGTTTCTCAGCTTTATTAATGTGAAGACTCTAAGAGATGATGAATGCTCACCTACACATTAGAAGTGCTTCTGGTCGACTCAGGTATGTCCACGTTGCTCTCAAAGCCCGTCTGGTTAGAGTACCTACAGCCTTGTCTTCTAAGAATAGAATACTGGCCAAGAAAAAAAATAAAAGGGCAAAAAAGAAATCACAGCTGCCTGTTCTGATTCAGACTTTAGGCCATTTATGTGGCTTCTGCTCCAACATTTTAGGAGCAGTACAATTTAAATTTTAACACTTTCCAGGAATGGATTTCCCAGCAGCAGAGGTATGGGCACAGAAGAAAGCTCCTATGAACTACCTGGGGGCACATTAGGTCCAGTGGGGACAAGACAAGGCTGCTCCTTCTTTATCCAGTCATTGTCAGCTGTCACTGAAAATAATTATTCTCCTGACAAGATTTTTGCCAACTGCAGATCTAGGACAGGACCTTCTACTATTTTTATTCTAGATTCAGACTTCCATAATTCTGACATTCTGATTTCTGCTTATTCCTAGTTTAAAACTATGAATGCCCACTAGTCTCAATTTTAGAAATTCATTCTACTTGTAAATCAATAAATGAAAACAAATATTTATGAACTGCAATGTGTATTATATTATTATGTACAGTATTGGAAAATTAGAAGCAATCTAAATGCTAACCATGGTGAAATAAATAGTTATTTTATCAATAAGATGGATTATAATACAGTTATTTATAAATGTTTTCAAAGACTATTTAATGATATTTCCATTACTCCTGTGATAGACTGAGTGTTAGTCAGGGTTCTCTAGGGAAACAGAACTGTGGGAAAGGAAGAGTCCAAACCATAGAGGAGGTTGTAAGGCTGGCAGCTCTGATAAAGGCTCTGGGCAAACTCCACAAGAGAGGCTCCCTGGATGAAGAAGCAGTGAAAAAGTCTCTCTTCTTCCTTAAAAGCCTTCAACTGATTGGATTATCTTATGGAAGACATGCTTTAGTTAATCACAGTTGTAATCAGCCAAAGATGCAATCAACTGACTGATGATGTAATTAACTACCCACGAAATATCCTTGCAGCAACAGTCAGGTCAGTGCTTATCTGATCTGACAACTGGGCATCACCACTTGGCCAAGCTGACACCACAACCTAACCATCACAGAATGCAAGACAGATTTTATTGGAGAGATAAAAATGTTCTAAACTTGATTTATGATGATGGTTGCACAACTTGGGAAATTTACTAAAAATCATTAGCTTTTAAACTTGAAATAAGTGAGGACAACATGTAAACTATACCTCAATAAAGTTGTAGAAAAATTGCTAATTCTTGAGGACCTAGAACCTCACTGTCTTCCCTTGGTCAGAGTGGGGACATTGCGGAGGTGGAGGTCAGTAATAAATGGAGTGTAGGCTTGAGTTCACTTCAAAGTTTGTGAATGGGACCCCCAACACTTCTTATGATTGTTTTCCAAGTTTCTAAGAAGATGTACATTTGTGGTAGTTATCCTCAACACCTGGAATGATTCCCATGTTGGCTCCCAGACCCATGAAGCAAGAGCTTTTAGAGTAAAGAGGAAGGTCTAACAGCCCTGAAACTGTTATAGTAATGACATGATGTTCTGGCCCTCACCTAATAAGAAGCAACAGGGACCCTAGATGACTTAAGAAAACACATACATGCTAGAGGGTGGGAGACAAGTACCATGAAAATACCGGGATCTCACCTGGTGAAGTATTAGGGTCTAGTGTTTGGGGTGTGCAAGAATATGCCTCCTAAGTGAAGGGTAAGCTGCTGTACCTGGTCCTCTCACCACCAAGAAGGTACATCAGGTGAACCTCTTCAGAAGCAACATATTCCATTGTTTTTGAGTGACCCACTCTGACTCATTTACTGTTTCCCCAAATTACTTCCTATCTTAATTGTTTTCCAGAGGAAAAGAAAACTTTCAGTTAGCCGAGGATGCAGTGGAAGTAGCTGGATCAGTTGATTTTTAACACAGGCAGAATCAATGGAGGGCAATATACCTGCAGCCAATTGGGATGCTCGCTGAAGCCTGTAGCAACTTCCAATGGAGAAGTGGAGGCCCCATATCCTCATAACTAGTGATTATTTCCTTTTGGGAAAAAGCTCATAGTTGTTATTAGGCCTTTGTGGAAACTGAATGCCTAACTGTCATCCCCAGATGTAATAGATGCTGGTGGTAGGCCAAACCAATTCTCATGCCCAGACATTCCATATCTGCACCATCACAGGGCTGGAAAAACCACATTATTAAATTTGCAGCCACTTTTGCAACTGGGGGTAGGATGGGTGGTGGTACCTACCACAGTTTTGGACAATGACACTAAAGCAAATGTGTCCAGGCACATCTCGTAAAGATTTTCCTGACATGATAAAAGAGGATATTTAGCCAGCACTCTTATTTCTATACTTCTTAAATGTGGACAACTTGATCCAAAGGAGCAATTTTAAGAACAAAAGGAAAAGACCAAGAGAACCGCAGAGGCACTAGCCCTGATTATCTAGTCATTGAAGCAATGCCTGAACCTGCCTATATGCACATCTTTTTACATGAGAGAAACAAACTCCTATTTGTCATTATTAGTTAGATTTTCTGTTCTTTCCTTCCTGGATCATTCCTATAACTGATACCCGAGCTGCTCATGATGACCTAGGAATTATTTGGTCCATTTTGCATAAGTTTTGTACTCTAGCATCTAGAAAGTTTGAGGACCACTACCAGAATGTCTAGCCCTACTATCTTGTTACCTTTTCCTCACTCTACAATTTTGTCTTCCAACGGGAATTCCTGGTGAACAATTCATTAGGAGGACAACTTCAAGCCCTCCTTTACAGATGGTGTTGTATGACATCATAGAACCAGCCAAACACTACAGCACCAGTCAGTGGTGGCTCTAAAGGACTGTAGAAGAGGGACAACCCCTCAGGGCAGAGAACTTTAAGCTGCATAATTCATTTCACACATGTTCTGGAAGAAATAGCTAGGTATATGGATGCACTGATACATTGGAGATTAATCTATTGACCAAATAGCCAAGAATTAAGAAAAAGCACAATAAAAGAAATAGAGACAAAGAACTTCAGAAATAGATGTGGATTTTCTTTTCAGAATGGTCTAAGAGTGTCAGAATATCTGTGTTCAATGTGATTGTTCACAAGCCATGTTAGGCATCCTACTTGGTGGATATTAGCATTCTTCTCCAGTCACTCTATGTGGAGCAAGTTTCTGTACACTGCATTGTGGGAACACAGATTCATGGACACAGCAGAGACTTCCAGCAAATGAAAACCTTATCACTTACACAGCATAAAGGGTCCAGAAGAACAGGGGAAAAATCCCATCAAGGTTGGTCTCCCAGGATGGCTCACCTTGGGGCCCATATGCCCCACATTCCATCAGAGAAGAGAGACTAATCGACAGTGTTTGAGTGTGGTATTTATTCACTCTTGGGGGAAAGTGTCCTGCCACTAAGAATTCCTGCCTTGGTTAGCTTCTGGGGCTGCTTGTTCTTGGTTTCCAGATTTAGGGTCTGGTTGGGTCTTTTTATTAGAATTAACATCTCCTTAGGTTGTAGATGGAAATAGAATAGAAGAGGAAGCAAGGGGGTAGGCAAGAGTGGGAAATTGTCCCAGCATGTGACTGTGACTTGCCCAGCACCCTACTGCTTGCTCAGTAGGATCATTGAGCAAGCAATAGAGAGTAGCTAAAGTGGCAGGAAGGGCAGCTATACATGGACTAAAAACCAGTTTCACCAGGACTTGCCTTGCTAACCCCCTACAGAATGTCCAAGTAGCTGTCACCATTACCCAAACTGAGATTCCAATATTTGTCATAATCTGGGGAACATCTAGCTTCCCAGGGGCAATTTGATTATAAGAAACACCTTCCATTGTAGAAACACAGCTATTTTTCTTCACTGGAATCATTACTTATATTGTGTTTCAGTTCACTTTCATGCTTCTTTCAGCACTATCATCCTTGGCTTTCTAAATATCTTACACATTGTTATATTGCCCCTGACAAATTAATTTTATAGAAAAAGTAAGGCAGTAAAAGAAATATTTGTGGGATTCACTAGTCTCATCTCTCATCAGATATAGGTGCTATAAAAATGGTATAATATTTATTAAAGATTCAGTTTTGACCCCCGTGGGAAAAATATTTTTAAGGTTGGTATGCTGGCCTGTGGGGTGAAATATATTAACAGAACTAGTATCAATGCATGGTGTTTCACACCCTTGCATGACTTGCACAGATTTAAGACTGAGGAGTGAGAATGAGAGTGGAATTTCTCTCCATGGGACCTAAGGACTCAGTGCCACATCTCTGCTTCCAGTCACTGAAGTTGACTGGAAGTTCTGTTCCTAGGTGTAGGTTTGCTATCCAAGGTAGGGAGGCTGACAGCACAACATGACAATGTTTCCAACTGCTTGGTCGCTTTTGCTGTTCATGCCACTCAGTAAAATAATAAAAGGGAGGGAAGAGATGCTGCATTGATTCCAGCTATCAAGGTGAACTTGGGATGCTGCCACACAATGGGAGCAAGGAGGAGTATGAATGGAACCTAAGTGATAGTGCTGAGGTGGTCTCCTTATGCTACCAAGCCCATTGTTTGTTTGTTACCAAAAAGTGTTGAGATTATTTGGTAATAAAATATTGAGCTACCTCAATGGGTAAACGAGAGCTGTGGTACAGGCTGAAGACAAATGGAACATGATATGAGTTATGGAAATTGTTGTCTCTACTTATAGTTCCTTCACTGCTGGTCATGCCTATATTCATATTTTTGAAAAATAGTTTCTTTCTTATCCTTCTTTTCCATATTTTATAGAGTATTCTGTAGTATTGATTCTGAATCTGAGACCATCAGTTTCAGAATATTGAGAAACTTGGAAGTATATATACAACTGATGACCAATTGTATTGTATCCCTTTGGGTAGTGCTGCATATTAGTCATATAAGGAATGGTTGTATTATTTTAGATGGGAACATTCACTTTGGAGTTGCAATATAGAATAAATGTATATTTATTGTGTCAAATGGATTGACTGTAGTAAATATTTCTCCCTCATTTTTGTAGGGGAAGGGTACTACTCTGATTCAAACACATTTTGAAGAAATGTCTCATCATGTCTTTGTGGGAGACAGGACCCTATCTCTAACTACAGAGTCTAAAGAAACCAGCAGCTGCCTCTCATTGCTCCTTGCCTACAACCTAGAGTGTAGTCACATGACCTGGGCTTGCCCAATTGCATGTTCCAATTAGGATTCTGAATCCAGCATTTGTGGTACAGAGTCTCAGGGACAGTTGAGATATTACTGATGAACATATCTGTTCTAGTTTGCAAGTTGCTAGAATGTGATACACCAGAAATGGAATGATTTTTAAAAGGGGGAATTTATTAAGTTGAAAGTTGTTCTACTTTGCTAGCTGCCGGAATGCAATATACCAGAAATAGAATGGCTTTTAAAAGGGGGAATTTAATAAGTTGCTAGTTTACAGTTCTAAGGTCGAGAAAATGTCCCAATTAAAACAAGTCTATAGAAATGTCCAATCAAAGGCATCCAGGGAAAGATACCTTGGTTCAAGAAGGCTGATGAAGTTCAGAGTTTCTCTCTCAAGTGGAAGGGCACATGGTAAACACAATCAGAGTTTCTCTCTCATCTGGAAAGGCACATGGTGAACATGGTCAGGGTTCATTTCTCATCTGGAAGGGCACATGGCGAACACGGCATCATCTGCGAGCTTCTTCTCCTGGCTTCCTATTTCATGAAGCTCCCCAGGAGGCATATTCCTTCTTTATTTCCAAAGGTCACTGGCTGGTGGACTCCATTTCTCATGGCTATGTCGTTCTGCTCTGCTCTCTCTGAATCTCTCATTCTCCCAAATGTTTCCTCTTTTATAGGACTTCAGAAACCAATCAAGACCTACCCAAATGGGTGGAGACATGTTGTTGTCACCTAATCCAGTGTAACAACCACTCTCAATTACATCATATCTCCAGGGAGATTATCTAATTACAGTTTCAAACATACAATGCTGAATAGGGATTAGAAGAAATGGCTGCCTTTACAAAATGGGATTAGGATTAAAACATGGCTTTTTTTTGAAACATCATTTCAAACCACCACAAAAGTTTCCAATTCTAAGACTGTGAAAATGTCCAAATAAAAGCACCAAAAAGAGGTTACCTTCACTCCAGAAAGGCTGATGAAGTTCAGGGTTTCTCTCTCAGCTGGGAGGGCACATGGTGATGTCTGCTAGCTTTCTTTCCTGGCTTCTTCTTTCATGAAGCTCCTCTGGGGGCATTTTCCTTCTACATCTCCAAAGGTCTCTAGCTGTGTGAACTCTATTGGTTCTGGTGGCTCTTTAAAGCTTTTTTCCCAAAATTGTTCCCTTTTAAAGAGCTCCAGTAAGCAACTCCACTTTGAATAAGTGGAGACATATCTCCATGGAAACCATTAATTAAAATTGCCACCCACAATTGGGTGGGTCACATTTCCATGGCAACAGTCAAAAGGCTCCCAGCCAGCAATATTGAATGAGGATTAAAGAAATTGGTTTTCTTGGGTACACAATAGATTCAAACTGGCACAGCATCCTAGCCAAACTGCCCCTTGGTGTGTGCATGGCTCTGCCTGGCTGCTTGACCATCTGGTCTTTCAGCCCTCCCACTGATGCTATAAACCACTCAATATCTTTTCTACTTGCAGCCAAGAATCCTGACTAATACACTAAGTAATTTGTCTTTGCTCAGAGCACTCCTTGATAACAAATCAAAATGAAGCACTTTTTCTAGAAGCAATTTGATTTTACCACAACTATCTGAAGTAGTTAGATAACCTTTATTTCAAGAGTCTGAGTTACATAGTAATTGGAATAATGTATATATGCACAAGGTTTAACATTTCAGAAGAAGGATTGTAATCAGCACTGAAGCCATCACAGAAAAATGAAGTTCAGTCTGAATTGCATCTAGAAAAGGAAGAGTGTTTCCTCCAGCACAGGGGACAGCACATGCAAAGTCCTCGGGATATTTCACATATGGTTCAGCAAATTAGATGATGTTTGAAGTAGCTGAAATACAGGTTTGGGGAAAGGCAATAAAAGAACTTTGCTTAATAAAATGAGTATTAGGCAAAGGCAAAATCATGGAGAGTGTGTCTATTATGTTAATAATTAAGATTTTTCCTAAATGTAAGAGTAATAGAGAAGAGTAAAGCAAAGCAGTGGCATGGTTGGATTAACCATTTTAGAGGGATCACTTTAATGGCAATATGGTGCCCAGTGTAGGCGGATATATATATAATCATGATAAGTCAAAATAGCCCAATGTCTACAGCAAGGAATCAGATGAATGGACTGACACAAAGGAAAAAGTCAACCTCTATTGGGAAATTAAAATCTTCATTATTCTAATCCATTTTAGCATAAATTGATCCTCAATTTAAATCCAGATCATACCATTGCCAGAAAAGAGAAAGAGAATGGTAGAAAACACAAAGAAAAGTAATATTAAAATAAATAAGCAATCAATCTTGGTTACAATGTGTTTTAAGATTAGTTAATTCCTGCTGAATTTCTTTTAATTTTCACTATTTTCAGAAACTCCTTTCCTATGCCAGTATGGTGAGAGATGCGAGAGTGTGGACTGCAGAGCAGAGTCAGAAAACAAGTTGGATGGTCAACCATAGATGGTTGAGGCCATTCTCAGAGCCAACTCATATTTCCCATGCACTTGTGCAACCTATTGTAGGATCCTTGCAAGAGGGTAAGAGGACTTACAGGATGAAAATAGGGGTGGCTGCCATAAGAATAGCATAAATTCTTGGCTGGAGAAATATTTCTCCATTTTATAGAACAATGGGTTTCATGTTTTTCAATAGAAAAATATTGTTTACTGGTTTATTTTTCCAAATGAGCAATAGGCTATTTACAAATAAGCAGATCTCCAGGGACATATATTAAAATCGTGTTTTAGTTTGCAAGCTACTGGAATGCAATATATCAGAACTGGAGTGACTTTTTAAAAGGGGAATTTATTAAGTTGAAAGTTTACAGCTCTAAGCCTGTGAAAATGTCCAAATTAAGGCATGGCTGTGAAAATGTCCAAATTAAGGCACCAATAAGAGGTGACCTTCACTCAAGAAAGGCCAATGAAGTTTGGGGTTTCTCTCTCAGCTGAAAGGGCACATGGCAAAGTCTGCTAGCTTTCTCTCCTGGCTTTTTGTTTCATGAAGCTCCCCTGGGGGCATTTTCCTTCTACATCTCTAAAGGTCTCTGACTGGGTGGACCCTAAAGCTTTTTCCCAAATGGTTCCCTCTTAAAAGACTCCAGTAAACAACTCCACCCTGATTGGGTAGTGACACATCTCCATGGAAGCCATCTAATCAAAAGTAACTACCAACAATTGGGTAGGTCGCATCTCCATGGGAACAATAAAAAAGATTCCACCCAGCAATATTGAATGAGGATTAAAGGACAAGGCTTTTCTGGGGTAAACAATGAAATCAAACTGGCACAAATGGCAATCCTATCATTGACGAAATCACTGCCTTCTTGCCTCTATGGTTTCTGCTGAGAAATCAACACATAGTCTTATTGAGCTTCCCATGTATATGATGGGTTGTTTTCCTCTTACTGCTTTCAAGATTCTCTCTTTGTCTTTGACATTAGACAATCTAATTAGTAAGTGTCTTGGATCTATAATTTTATGCCTTTCATAAGAGATGGAAAATTTTCAGTGATTGTTTCCTCCATTAGTCTTTCTGCTCCTTTTCCATTCTATTCTCCTTTGGGACACCCATAACATATTTATTTGTGTGCTTCAGGTTATCATTCAATTTCCTGAAACCCTGCTCATATTTTTCCATTCTTTTAATTATATCTTCTTTTGTATGTCAGATTTCAGATGTCCTGTCCTCTAGTTCACTTATCTTTTCTTCTCTTTCTTTTCTATTGTTGTAGGTCTCCATTGTTTTTTCATCTCTTCTATTGTGCTTTCATTCCCATAAGTTATTGAATTTGTTTTTTCAAACTTTTGAATCTTTTTTATGTTTGCTCATGTGCCTTCTCAAATGACAGAGGAATTCTAGGTGCCAGCAGCCTTTCTTCAGAGAAGGAATCTTTCTCTTGATGTCTTCATTTGGACATTTTCATGGTGTTAGAACTATAAATTTGATAACCCCCCATTGTAAAAGCCAACCCATTTCTGGTATTTTGCATTCCTACACTTTAGCAAACTGAAATAGATTTTTTTTTTACCAGAGAAGTGGGGTGCTGTGATTTGCACATACCAAAAATGCTAGAATAGCTTTATAAATGAATGGGGGAAGATTCTGGAAGAACTGTGAAGAACTTTATAGAAAAGGCCTAGATTGATTTGAAAAAACTTTTGTAGGAAGATGGATGCTAAAGGTACTTCTGATGAGGCCTTAAACAGAAATGATGAATGTGTTATTGCAAACTGGAAGGAAGGTGATCCTTGTTTTAACATGGTAGAGAGTTTGCCAAAATTGAGTCCTGGTGTTGGATGGAAAGGAGAGTTTGAAAGTGATGAGCTGAGTTACTTAGCTGAAAAGATTTCAAAATTAAATATGCAAAGCATAGCCTGACTTCTTGCAGTTTATAGTAAAATATGAGAGGAAAGGGATAAGATAAAAATTGTATTCTTGGGTACAAAGAAACCTGAAATTGATAGTTTGGAAAATTCTAAGTTTTTAGAAAATGAGTCCCCAGAAGATAGTGACCCATATGAGAATTTAACCAAACATGGAACCAGCCAGTCATTTTCGGATAAGTCAGGATTGGTAATAGAGTTATCCAGAAAGCATATATGTAAAGTCCTATTGTCTGCCAGTTGTGACCCTTGTATGCTACCAGCAAAATTGACAAGTTTTTCTGCAAGATCTGTATGAGTGGAACCACTGCCAACCTGGACTGAAAGGGACAGAAAAGGACAGGTTGAAGAAAAAATAACTTCAAAGGCAGAACTATGGAAGTTGAGGTCTAGATATGGAAGTTGAGGTCTAGAATTAAGAAACGTTGGGCCAGTAGAACATATTACCTATGAATGCAAAGAGGGTGAATTTTCCTCAGAGTGTGCAGAGCAGATGGATCTTCTGCTCCATTGTTCATAAAGACTGTTAGCAACCAAGGACTCTCAAATGCCTGAGAAATTGAGCACTTGGCCACTCCATTGTTGAGGAATAATGCTGCTACCCCAGGCTACAGAGAGGCTGGGGCACATTCCTCAGGGATTGGGGAAAGCCCATCCCCCAGAGATTGCAGAGAGTCCAGCTGTCACTTAGATGTTTGAAGAGGGTGGAATGGAGAACATGATGTTTTCCCCAATGCTTGGAGATGTTGAAACCCTTAAGCCAGTGTTTGGAGAGAGCAGGGTCACTGCTTAAGCCCTTGGAGAGGGTGGGACCACTGATCTCTCAAGCTCCGAGGATAAAACATATTTCTATAGATGACTTTCACACTGGGAAATCTAATGAAGTTTGCCCTACAGGTTTTTTGAAACTGTTTGGGATCTCTGACCCATTTTTCTTCCACTTTTCTCCCTATGGAAATGAGAGTGTTTATCCTACGACTGCCCCTTCTTTGTATATTGGAAGCAGATAACTTGTTCAAAGTTTCACAGGTCCACAGCCAGAGGAGAATTTAACCTTAGGACATACTACACCTGCAACTGATTTTGATGAGATTTTGTACCTATTTATTGTTACTGAAGTGATTTAAGCATTTGTGATATTGTGATGGAAATAATGTATTTTTGCATTTGGAAGGAACATGTCTTTTGGGGGTCCAGACGGTGAAGTGTGCTGGTTTGAAGATATTATGTACCCCCAAAATTGCCATGTTTTTTTAAATCCATTCCTGTGAGAGCGACTTGTTGTGGGTGGGACATTTGGATTAAGTTGTTTCAATTGAGATGTGGCCCACCCAGTTAAGGGTGGATTTTAATCCTTTACTGGAATCCTTTATGAGATAATAAAAAGCAGAAACATAAAGAGGGGGAGTTTAGAGAGAAACACCCCAGAGATGCTTAGAGAGGACCCACAGATGCTTAGAGCAGAGGCCACTGGAACCAGAAGCTGGAAGTAATGAGGCTCAGGAGCCAAGAACCATCAGACACCAGCCATGTGGTTTCTCATATGATGGAGGAACCCCAGATGTCAGGAGTCATTCTTCAGGGACGGTATCTTTTACTTGATGCCTTCATTTGGACATTTTCATGGCATTAGAACAGTAAATTTGTAAACAAATAAATCTCCATTGTAAAAGCTAACCCATTTCCAGTATATTGCATTCTGAGCAAACCAAAACATTCTTACACTTGTACTCCTAGTTATAGTCCCTCATCTAAAATAGAGTTCACTGGCTGTATAGTCCAATCTTTTATATTTTAATTTTTATTCTAATGCCATAAACATCCGAAACTTTCCTCTTTTAAACACATTCACTTATACAGTTCAGTGCTGTTGTTTACACCCACAATAATTCACTATTATCACTACCATCCATTTCTAAATCTTTACCATCAGCCTAAATAGAAACTCTATCTAAGGTAAACATGAACTCCCCCTTCTCTAACCCCAGTTTATCTCCTGGAAAGGTATAATCTAGATTCTAACTCCATGAGCTTGCTTATTATAATTAGTACATAACTGTGAGGTTATACAATATTTGTCCTTCTGTGGTTTATTTCATTCAATATAATGTCCTCAAGATTCATCCATGTTGTTGCATGTATCAGGACTTCATTTCTTCTTACAGCTGAATAATATCCCATCATTTGTATATATCACCTTTTTGTCTATCCATTCATCAGTTGATGGGCATTTGCATTGCTTACATCTTTTGGCAATTGTGAACAAAAATGCTATGGACATCCATGTGCAAATGTCTGTTCAAGTCCCAGCTTTCTATTCTTCTGGGTATATGGTTAGTAGTGGGATTGCCAGATCAAGTTGCAATTCTATATTTAACTTCCAAATTGTCTTCCATTGTGGCTGCATCATTTTATATTACATTCCCAAAGCAAAGAATGAGTATTCGTATTTCTCCACATCCTCTCCAACAATTGTAGTTTCCTGCTTTTTTTTTAATAGTGGCCATTCTAGCAGGTGTTACATGATACCTCATTATGATTTTGATTCGCATTTCCCTAATAGTTACTGATGTTGAATATTAATTTTTAGCTATTTGCTTTTCCTCTTTTAAAAAATGTCTATTCAAGTCTTTTGTCAATTTTTTAATTGGGATGTTTGTCTTTTTGTTGTTTTATAGGATTTCCCTATTTTCTGGATATTAAATCTTTATTGAATATGTGGTTTCCACATTTTCTTTCACTGAGTAATTTTTCTTTGAACTTTCTTGACAAAGTCTTTAGATGTACAAAAGTTTTAAATATTGACAAGGTACCAATTACCTGTTTATTTTTTTTCTTTCATGTCCTGTGCTTTGGGTGTAAAGTCTAGAAACTGTTGACTACTATGAGACCTTGAAGATGCTCCCTACATTTTCTTCTAGGAATTTTGTGATCCTGGTTTTCATATTTAGGTCTTTGAATCATTTTGAGTTAATTTTTGTATGAGGTGTGAGATAGGAATCCTCTTTCATTCTTCTGCATATGGATATCCAGTTCTTTGAGCATCATTTGTTGAAGAGACTGCTATATCCCAGTTGATTGGACTTGGGAGCCTTGTTAAATGTCAGTTGGTCATTTATATTTACATTTATTTCTGAACTCTCAATTAGATTCCACTGGTTATTGTATTTATGCCAGTACTATGTTGTTTGGACCCCAGTAGCTTTGTAATATGCTTTAAAGTCAGGAAGTGTGAGTCCTCCAACTTCATTCTTTGCTTTCAAGATGGTTTTGGATATTTGGGTCTCCTGGCCGCTCCAAGTAAATTTGATAATTGGCTTTTACACTTCCGCAAAATAGGATGTTGACATTTTTATTGGGATTGCATTGAATATGTAAATAAATTTGGGTCAAATTGCTATCTTAACAATATTTAGTGTTATAATACATGAACATAGACTATCTTTCCATTTATTTAGGTCTTGTTTGATTTGTTTTAACAATGCTTTGTAGTTTCTTGTAAAAGCTAAGCTTTACAAGTCCTTTATATTCTTCATTAAATTTATTCCTAAATATTTGATTTTTTGAATTGCTATAGTAAATGGAATTTTTCCTTGATTTCCTTCTATATTTGTTCATTACTAGTGTATAGAAATACCACTGATTTTTGCATGTTCATCCTGTATCCTGCTACTTTGCTAAACTCTTTTATTAGCTCTAGTAGCATTGTTATAGATTTTTTAGGACTCTTTATATGTAGTGTCATGTCATCTGCAAATAGTGAAAGCCTTACTTCTTCTTTTCCAGTTTGAACGCATTTATTTCTTTTTCTTACCTAACTGCTCTAGCTAGCACTTCTGGCAAAACATTGAATAACTGTGCTGACAGTGGCCATCTTTTCTTGATCCAAATCTTAGAGGGAAAGCTGTCAGTCTCCTCACCATTGAGTATGATGTTAGCTGTGGGGTTTCATATATGCCCTTTACCATGTTGAGGAAATTTCCTTCTATTCCATCCTCTTGAAGTGTTTTTTTTGTTTTTTTGTTTGTTTGTTTGTTTGTTTTTTGTCAGGAAAGGATGCTGAATGGTGTCAAATGTCTTTTCTCTATCAATTGAGATGATTCTGTGGTTTCACCTTTTGATTTGATAATATGGTGTATTACATTAGTTTATTTTCTTGTGTTGAAGCACCCTTGCATACCTGGTATAAAACCCACTGGATTTTTTTAATAATTCTTTTAATGTGTTGTTGTATTTGAATTGCAAGTATTTTTGAGGAATTTTACATGTATGTTCATTAGAGAAATTGGCCTGTAATTTTCTTTTCTTGTAGTATCTTTATCTGGCTTAGGTACTAGGGTAATGTTGGCCTCATAGGGTGACTTAGGTAGTATTCTTGGTCTCTTCAATTTTTGGAGGAATTTGAGCAGGATTGATATTAATTCTTCTTGGAATGATTCTTAGAATTCACTGTGAAGCCTTCTGGTCCTGGGCTTTTCCTCATTTAGGAGATTTTTTTATGATTTATTAAATCTCTTTATTTGTAATTGGTCTGTTGGGGTCTTCTATTTCTTCTAGAGCCAATGTAGGGTGTTTGCGTGTTCCTAGAAATTCTTCCATTTCATCTAAGTTGTTTAATTTGTTGCAATAATGTGGTTCACAGTATCGTCTTATGATCCTTTTTTATTTCAGTAGTAATGTCAACAGTAACATCCCACTTTCTTTCTGATTATATTTATTTGCATCCCCTTTCTTTTCTTGTCAGTCTAAGTCTAGCTAAGGGTTTTTTCAATTTATTCATATTTTGTATGTGATGTTTAGGTTCTAGAGTCAACTTGGCCAAGTGATGATGCCCAAGTGTTTGGTCAGACCAGCACTGCTTGACCATTGCTGCAAGGGTATTTTGTGGCTGGTCAGTAAACCAGAAGGCTGGTGCAATAATCATCAGGCAATTGGCTGCATCTGTGACTGTTACATCTGCAATCAACTAAGGTATGCCTCTCACCAACACGATAATCCAATCAGTTGGAGGCTTTTCAGGAAGAAGAGAAACATTTTCACTGCTTTTTTAGCCAGCAAGCCTCTCCTATGTAATTCATCTAGACCCTTCATTGGAACTGCCAGCTTCACAGCCTGCCCTGTGGATTTTGGACTCTTCCATCCCCATGGTTGCATGAGACATCTTTATAAATCTCATATTTATAGATCTCTCCTGTTGGTTCTGTTACTCTAGAGAACCCTGATGAATATAACTTGTTACCAGGGGTGGTTCTTGAGAAACAGAATCTTAAAAATGGGTTTTTACGATTGGTTTTCTACTCTGACTAGACTCAGGGGTACTAAAGACTCTGTTTCCAATAATCAAGATGGTACTGACAGTCCATAAGCTGAGTTAGCAAGAGAGATACGCAAAATTTCACCAAAAGAATTTACTAATTGTATGCCTATAAGAGGCAAGGCTCTGGATGAGAGTGTTTCTGACACTTTTTCAGAGTTTTGTAGACTTAAGAGGTATTACAATGTTGGCTGGCGGTTGTTAGATATGCTGGATACAGTGATAAGGGAAAGGGATGAGCTGAAGGCATCAAATTTGCAACTTAAGCATCACATGAAAGATGTAAGAGTCTCAATGTTTGTCCTGTAAGAAAATATGATTTCTTAGGTTACAGACTTGAGATCTTGAAAATCAACACAGAGCCTCCTTATGCGAGTAGCAGATTTGAAACTAAAATCTCAACTAGGCAGGCTATCTGCTGTTAAAGTAAGTGCTTTGATTGGGAAAGAATGGGATCCTGAAACATGGCATGGGGATATATGGCTTTGTAATGATTGTAATGGGGATATGGACTCCCTGGAATCTGCTGAAGCTTTGCTAAATACATCTGTATTGGACTACCCTGAGAAAAGAGCTTCCAGACCTCCAGCCTGCCTTGAGGAAAATTTCCCATCCTCCAGTCTGCCAAACTATGTCTGCCAATCAACCTCCAACCACCAAGATGAACCCTTCAGTGCCTGCTAACTTTGTAACCACCTCTCCTGGAGAAACAGCTCTCATTCCTCTATCTGGATTGACCAATTGTGTTTCACCAAATGAAACTGCAATGGAATGCCCTGAGGTAATTGACTTGAAAGACACTCATATTTCTTTTCATGACTGACCCCCAGAATCCCTCTTTTCTTCAAGACCTAAAACTAGATTAAAGTCCCAACAGGCCCTAAAAGGTGAGGTACAAAGTGTGACCCACAAGGGTCATGCAAGGAGGTATGCTATACTGGAAAGGAGTTGCATGAGTTTTCCAAACTATATAGACCTGAAATCAGGAGAAAATGTGTGGTAATGGATATTAAGTATGTGGAATAATTTTGGAAGGAATATAAAGTTGGATCAAGTTGAATTTATTGATATGGACCCACTAAGCAGAGATTCTGGATGCATAGTTGTAGCTTGAGAAGTTAGAAAGCGCATTAACAGTTTGTTTGGATGGTTGGCTGAAACATGGATCAAAAGGTGGCCAACATTACCTGAGATTGAACTGCCAGAACTTTCCTGGTATAGTGTAGATAAGGGGATCCAAAGGGTTAAAGAGACTGGAATGATAGAGTGGATTTATCACGGAAGACTTGCTCACACACACCAGGGATGTCCAGAGGACATATCTTTCACCAGAACCTTGGGAAATAAATTTGTGAGACTACCTCAATATCCTTGAAGAGCTCTGTAGTCCCCCTTCTCTATAGATCAGATATTACTGTGGGAACTGCTGTCACTGAGCTAGAAGCCTTAAAAAAAGAATGGGGATGACTGGATCCTGAGTTGGAAGAAGCCATGTGGCAACAGTTAATCACCATAGAGAGGGTGGGTGTGGCCACCAGAATGAATGGCAGACTCAAAGCAGGAATCAAAATAATCTGACTTGCAAAGACTTGTGGCATTGGTTAGTAGATCATGCAGTACCTAGAAATAAAATAGATGGGCAATCTATTAAAGTTTTGTTTGAGCTGTATAAGTAGAATAATTCTAGGTCAAGTGAACAGAAGTCCAACTTAAATTACAAAAACAGAGAGTCACAGCCCCTTAACCAATCACAAGGCTTGAGACAGTTTACAGAACCAGAGCCTTTGAATGAGGGAAAGGCCAGGTATGCTTGGGGAAGGACTCTGTAACACATCCCCAAATTTAAAAAGTTAATCTTCCTCCCAGACTTCCCCAATGAGACCTATGGCCTTTTACCAGGGTAACTGTGCATTGGGGAAAAGGAAATGGTCATATATTTGGGGGATTATTAGACACTGGCTTGGAAGGGACACTAATACCAGGAGATGTAAAACATCACTGCGGCCCACCAGTCAGAGTGGGAGTTTATGGAAGTCAGGTGATCAATGGAGTTTTAACTTAGGTCCATTTCACAGTTTGTCCAGTGGGTTGACCTATTCTGTGGTCATTTCCCCAATTCCTGAATGCATAATTGGAATCAACATACTCAGCAACTGGAAGAATCCCCACATTGGTTCTATAACTCATGGAGTGAGGGCTACTATGGTAGGAAAGGCCAAGTGGAAGCAAATAAAACTGCACCTACCTAGTAAAATAGTGAATCAGAAACAATACCATATTCCTGGAGGGATGGCAGAGATTAGTGTCACTCTTAAGGACTTGAAGGATGCAGGGCTGGTGATTCCCATAACATCCCCCTTCAACTCTCCTTTTTGGCCTGCACAGAAAAAAGAGATGGGTCTTTGAGGATGACAATGGATCATTGTAAATTTATGCAGGTTGTGACTCCAATTGCAGTTGCTGTTCCAGATGTGATATCATTGCTTGAGCAAATCAGCACCTCACCTGGTACCTGGTATGCAGCTATTAACCTGTCAAATGCTTTTTTCTCAATAGCTGTCAGTAAGGACCACGAGAAACAATTTGCATTCAGCTGGCAGGGCTAGCAGTATACCTTCACTGTCTTACCTCAGGGGTATGTCAACTCTCCAGCCCTATATCACAATGTTGTCCTCAGGGACCTTGACCATTTCACCTTCCCACAAGAGATCACACTGGTATTGATGATATCATGTTGATTGGATGTAGTGAACAAGATGTAGCAACTACTCTAGACTTATTGTAAGGCATTTACCTGTCAGGGGTTGAGAGATAAATCCAACAAAAATACAGGAGCCTTCCACCTTAGTGAAATGTCTAGGTGTCTAGTGGTGTGGGGCATGTCGAGATATCCTTTGTAAGGTGTAGGATAAGCTGCTGCATCTGACCTCTCCTATGACCAAAAAAGAGACACAGTGCTTAGTGGACCTCTTAGAATTTTGGAGACAACACATTGCTCATTTCAGTGTGCTACTCTGGCCTATTTACTGAGTGACCAGAAAAGCTGCTAGTTTGGGGTGGGGACCAGGACAAGAGGTCTGGAAAAGAGAAGGCAATGTGGCTGGAGTGGGGTCACGGGCATTTGGGCCATTTTTTTCATGTAATTTACTTGTGCCTTCAGGACCTGCTTGAGCCCTATGTCTTATATACTATTTACATTTTATGATGGAATGCTGCTGTGCATGTCTAACTTTATGGCTTGGTGGATTAGACAAAACCCAGTTCATGATAGGCAACTCAGGTCTCATGGTAACTTTGTGGCCTGTGGTTAAGTATTCAGTCTCTACTAAAGCCCAGTGGCAGGCTAAAACCTGTGTATGCTCTAAATCATCATCCATTCTATGGTGCTGTTTCTCCCATAGCCAGGATTCATGGGTCCAGGAATCAAGTGGTGGAAACGAGAGTGGAACCACTCACTATCACCTGTAATGAACCACTAGGAGAATTTTTGCTTCCTGTCCCTGAAACTTTAAGCTCTGCTGGTCTATATGTCTTAGTTCCAAAAGGAGGAATGCTCCTTCCAGGAGACACAACAATGATTCCATTGAACTAGAAATTAAGAGTACCACTTGGTCATTTGGGCTTCTCAAGCCACTAAATCAAAAGGCATGAAAAGGGATTCCTGTTCTGTCTGGGGTGATTGATCCTGACTATCAAGGGGAAATAAGACTGCAGCTACACAATGGAGGTAAAGAAGAGTTTTCCTGGAATATAGGAGATCCCCTAGGGCATCTTTTAGTACTAACATGCCCTGCAAATAAAGTCAATGGAAAACTTCAGCAACCCAATCCAGTTATGACTACCAATGACATAGAAACTTCAGGAATAAAAGTTTGTTTCAACCCACTTGGCAAAGAACCACAGCCTGCTGAAGTGCTTGCTGAGGATGAAGGCAACATGTAATGGGTAGTAGAAGAAGGTAATGATAAATATGAACTATGACCATGTGACCAGTTACAGAAAGGAGTACTGTGAATGCATGGATATCTCCTTCCTGTTTTGTTATGTGTATGCTTGCATTTGTACATAAGTAAATATCTTCTTTTCCTCTTATTATGTGACATAAGTTGTATTGTTCATCTTATAGTACTTAAGCCATAGGATATGAAGTTTAAAAGTGAATGTTACCTAAGGACTTAAACCCAATTCTAAAAAGATGTACTGCATTTCCAGTTGTACACAGAACAGTTGAGTATTGTTAGGTGAAACGTGTATTATTGTGTTCTATTTTGAAATTAAGCATGTTTCAAGGTGATATGCCTTGAAATTTGACAAGGGTGGACTGTTACGGTGAGTTTCCACTGTCAGCTTGGCCAAGTGAGGATATCCAATTGTATGGTCAGGCAAGCACTAGCCCATTCATTGCTGAAGGGATGTTTCTGGCTGACTGATAAACCAGAATGCTGGCGTATCTCACGAAGAAGATAATCCAGTCAGTTGAAGACTTTTAAGGGAAGAGAGAGACTTTTTCATTTCTTCTTCAGCCAGCAAGCCTCTCCTGTGGAATTCATCCAGACCCTTCATTGGAGCTGCCAGCTTCACAGCCTGCCCTGTGGATTTTGGACTCTTCCATTCCCAAATTTGCATGAGACACCTTTATAAATATCATATTTACAGATATTCCCTGTTGGTTCTTTTTCTCTAGAGAGCCCTAACTAGTACATTCTAAGAACCAATTTTTGGTTTTATTAATTCTCTCTATTGTTTTTTTCTTAATTCTCATTTTCACTTATTTCTGCTCTAATCTTTATTTCTTTCCTTCTCCTTTCTTTGGGATTTGTCTGCTGTTCTTCTAGTTCCTCCAGGTGGACAGTTAGGTCTTAGATTTTCACTCTTTCTATCATTTTGATAGGTGTTTAGGTTTACAAATTTCTCTCTCTGCCTTGCCTCCATTGCATCCCATAAGTTTTAATATGTTGTGTTCTAACTTTGATTCATCCCAAGGTATTTACTGATTTCTCTTGCAATTTCTTCTTTAATTCACTGATTGTTTAAGAATGTGCTGTTCCATATACTTGTGAATTTTCCAGTTCTCCACCAGTTACTTATTTACATTATTGTCAGAGAAAGTGCTGCATATAATTTCAATCTTTTTAAATTTATTGAGATTTGTTTTGTGACCTGATATGTGGTCTATCCTGGAGAACAATACATGATTACTTAAGAAGAATATATATCCTGCTGTTCTGTATATATCTGTTCAGTCTAGTTTATTTATCATATTATTCAAGTTTTCTGCTTCCCTATGGATCCTCTCTCTAGATGTCCCTATTGATCCTCTCTCTAGATGTCCTATCTGTTGAAGAGAAATTTTTAAGGGAGAAGAGAGACATTTTCAATGCTTCTTCAGCCAGAAAGCCTCTCCTATTTATGAAGTCTCCAACTATTATTGTAGAGACATCTATTTTTCCCTTCCATTTTGTCAGGGTTTGCCTCATGTATTTGTGGCATAAATATTTATGATTGTTATTTCTTCTTGATGACTTACCTGTTTTATTAACACATAATGTCTTTCTTTGCATTTTATGACAGTTTAGCATTAATTCAGCTCCATTTTGGTTACTATTTGCATGGAGCATCTTTTTCCAACCTTTCACTTTCAACCTATTTGTGTCCTTAGATCTAAGGTGAGTCTCTTGTAGACAGCTTATGTTTGGATCATATCTTTTGATCCATTCTTCCAATCTGTGTCTTTTGATTGGGAAGTTTAATCCATTAACATTTAAAGTTATTATTGTAAAGGCAGTACTTAGTTCAATGATTCCATCCTTTTTTATATGCCATATAATTTTTGTCTCTATTTTTCCCTTTTTGCTACCCTTACTGATAATCTTCCTTCCTACACTCCAGCCTAAGCCTCTCTCTCTCTCTCTACTGTCCTTTCCTATCAGCCTACAGAATTCCGTTTATTACTTCTGTAGGGCAGGTCTCTTCTTGATGAACTCTCTCATTTTCTATTTACTTGTGAATATTTAAATGCTTCCTCATTTTTGAAAGACATTCTTGTCAGATACAGCTAAAAATTCTTACCTTGCACTATTTCTTTTTCAGTACCTATTCCAGTTTGAATCTGTTGTGTACCCCAGAAAATCCAAGTCCTCTAATCCTCAGGCAGTACTGCTGGGTGGGATTTTTTTGACTGTCTCCATGGAGATGTAACCTCTCCAATTGTGGGTGGTAACTTTTGATTATTGTTTCCATGGAGATGTGTCTTCACCTAATCAAGTTGGGGTTGCTTACTAGAGCCTTTAAGAGGGAACAGTTTGGAAAAAAAAAAAAAAAAGCTTTAGAGCCAAGAGAGCCCACACAGCCAGAGACATTTGGAGATGAAAGACAATGCCCCTGGGTATTGTAGAAAAAGCTAGGAGACCTTGCCACATGGCTTTCAAGCCCACAGAGGTGTTCTGGACCCATTAGTCTTTCTGGAATCAAAGTATCTTTCCCTGGATGTCTTAGTTTGGACAATTTCATGCCTTAGAACTGTAAACTTGCAACTTAATAAATTCCCCTTTTTAAAAGGCATTCTATTGTTGGTATATTACATCCTGGCAGATTTTAAAAACTAAAACAGTACCTTAAATTTATTATACTACTGCCTTCTTGTCTCCATGGTTTTTATGATGGAGAAATTAGCACTAAGTTTTATTGTGGTTCCTTTTTATGTGACAACTTGCTTTCCTCTTGCTGTTTTCAGAAGGCTCTCTTTATCTTTGGCATTTGACATTCTGATTAGTATGAGTCTTGGAGTACATCTATTAGGATTTTTTTCTGATTGGAGTATGTTGTACTTGGACATGTATATTATGTCTTTCATAAGAGTGGGAAAATTTCAGTCATTATTTCCTCAAATATTCTCTCTGCCCTTTTTCCTTTTTCTTCTCCTGGGACACCCATGATGTGTATATTTATGTGCTTCATGCTGTCATTCAAATCCCTGATATATTGCTGAGTATTTTTTCCATTCTTTTCTTTAATTTTTCTTCTGTCTGTAAGATTTCAATTACTCTTCCTTCTAGTTCACTGATTCTTTCTTTTGCCTTTTCAAATCTGCTGTTGTATGCCTCTAATGTACCTTTAATCTCTTCTATTGTGCATTTCATTTCTGTAAGTGTTGTTATGTTTTTTCACACTTTCAAATTTTTCTTTATGCTCACCCAGTTTCTTCTTAATATTATTTATCTCTTTATACATTATTTCTTAACCTCTTTTAGTTGATTTAGGAGATCTATTGAACATATTCAATTAGTTTTCCCAATCTGTGTCTCTTCAGAAATGTTAATTTGTTCCTTTGACTGGGCCATATATTCCTGTTTCCCTAGAATTGTTTGTAATTTTTTTGCTTATTTCTAGGTATCTGATTATCATGATGAGTGTGTTAGTTTGTCAGATGTCAGAGTGCAATATACCAGAACTGGAATGACTTTTAAAAAGGAGAAATTAATAAGTTACAAGTTTACAGTACAAAGGAAGTGAGTGTCCAAACTAAAGCATCCAGGGAAAGATACCTTAATTCAAGGAAGGTTGATGCATCTGCAACATCTCTGTCAGCTGGGAAGGTGCACTGGTCCATTGCTCCTGGGCTCATTGCTTTCAGCCTCTGTTGCTGTGGAGGTTCCTCATTTTACTTCTCCAGGGCTGGCTTTCATCTCTTGGCCTCCCTTGGCTCTCTCCAGATTCTGGCTTGCTTAACACCTAATAGGAACGTTTGCTGGACTCTAAGCCTCTCCAAACATCTGTGTCTCTGTTCTCCACATGTCTGCATCTGTGTCAGCTCTGCTGTGAAGTTTCTGTCAACTCTGAGGCTTCTGTTGTTTCTGTAGGCTCTTCTCTGAAGTTTCTGTTGGCTCTGTAGTTTCTATCACTTCTGGCTATCTCCAAAATGTTACGTCTTTTAAAGGATTCCAGCAAGATAATCAAGACCCACCTGGAATGGGTAGACTCACATCTTCATCTAATCAAAGGTTAATACCCACAATTGGGTGTGTCACAGCTACATGGAGATAATCTAATTGAAAGATTCCAACCTATATTATTGAATCAAGATTAAAAGAAATGACTGCCCCCACAAGATTAGGTCAGGATTAAAACATGGCTTTTCTGGGGTATATAATAGATTCAAACCAGCACAATGAGTTTATTCTGAAGGTCAGTTTCTCTCTCTTGCCTAGGGTTTTATTGTTGGTTGGCTTTGTGTTAAGGTTCTTCTTTGACACTTGGTTCAACTTATTCTAGACCTTTAGAATAGCCCAGTTTAAGTTAGTAGATTTTTTCAGCTCTTCTTCATCTAGTTCTTGCCCCAGGTATGAGATACAATTTTTAAGACTGCACTGTGTGCAACTGTTTCACCCTCAGGAGAACACTTCATTTCCTCTCTTCCTTCTCCAGGAATCTTGCACTGTTCTGTTTGTTTTCATTTTGCCCTGCAGTTATCTTTTTTTTCATTGTCCCATAGCTGCTTTTGCCTGGAGGACAAATTCTTGGGTGAAGTGTCACCCTGGAGAGAACATTCTTAAGTCAGCATTTCCCAGCCAAAGCAGGGATTTAAAGTGCTCTGGGGAGAGGGTCAGGAAAGAAACCAAAAGCCTTTCTGATGGCTCTCCAAAGCTGTGCTTCCCTGCCTGCACAGCAATGGCACCTTCAATAAACTTTCCCTGCAGCCCCAAGGAGGAATTCTGCCCTTAGACCTCCACTGCCTCCATCCCTGTGGGGGTGGAGCTGAAACAATGACTGCCATTCTGCTTGTCACAGGTCTGTTGAAAGCAAAGCTCAGAGCAAGGATCCAGTGATCAGAATTTGGTAATATAAAATCATGATCAGTGATTGGCCAGGCCCATCTCCCACCTACCCACTCCCATTCTTGGGAAGAGGATTTTTATGTCCCTTTATGATACCTAGATTGAATCCAGAGGTGACCTGCAGCAAAAGTGGGGGATGGCAACACCACAGCCACCACACAGAGAGAGCTACTCACAGTTCTTTGGAGGAGTTTCTCAGCCCTTTCCCCCTGCACTTCCCTGGGTGCTATACATTGTTCTTTTGGCCTCTGGAGCCCCAGGAAAGCTGTTTCAGACAGTTCCTGCCTGTTTCCTAGCTGTGTTGGAGGAAGGCGTGAATACTGGGGCTCCCTACTCCACCATCTTCCATGGAAGGTCTCCTAAATGTCTTTTTTTTCTTTTTTGGTATGGGCAGACTCTGGGAATTGAACCCAGATCTTTGGCATGGCAGGCAAGAATTCTGTCACTGAGCCACCATTGCACTGCCCTCCTAAATCTCTCTTTTTTTCTTTTTTTTTTTATTTGCATGGGCAGGCACTGGGAATCAAACTGAGTCTCCAGTATGACAGGTGAGAACTCTGCTTGCTGAGTCACTGTGACCTGCCCCCTCCTAAATGTCTTTTATTTCAAGATTGAATGAGGCTTTTTTTTTTAAGTCATTCAATGCATCTCTATTTCTTTAATTTCATCAAAAGCCTGGAATAATCAAACAGCTATATACAATCCCTAATATAGTTTACTCAAGGTGTTATATATTGCTCAAATAATGTTTATTGACTTGAATTTCATAGCTATTTAAAATCATATAAAATATGTATCTGTAAATATATACAAATATGCAATTGTGATCACATAGTGAAATTTACTTGAAAACTTGTTACATCACCAGAAAATACAGTACCCATCTAATTGACTCACAGACCCCTCTGATTATTTCAATTCATAATTATATGTGGAGAATTTATCAAACCTAAGAACTCAAATGATACCTTTCAGAAATTTTCATATGGAAGGAAGGAACTTGAGAAATCATTAACAAAAATTAAAAGATGTCAATCAAATGTCATAATATTGAATGAGCAGAGATGATAAACCTGATCCTGAAGCTCAGGGGAAAGTATGGAGAAATTTGTATTTTGGAGTAAAGGTTTAGTTATTAAAGTATGAGTATAATTATACTATATAAATTGTGAGTATAAACTATACACACATATTCACGCACACACACACACATTATGCTTCATCTCATTTCCTATTGTAGAATACCCAAAACTTTCAGTCCTGAAAATTTAAGCCACAATTTACATTTTCAAGACAAGCTTTAATAGTTTCTAATTGCCTATTTAAGTTCATTTCTCATCTACTAAAACTTATCTAATTAACATTTTTAAATATGTACTCTTTCTAAGACTTACATTTTCTGCTTCTCCATGCAGATTTTGAGAGAGCTGATTTTTACCCATAACTTAATCTAACAATAATTTTATGAAGCTTATTACATGTGCCTAACATACTGACAATGTTATCAACCAGTCTGACTACTAGACAAAGAGTCATCATCAATGTATTGCTATATATATGGAGTTAAAAACTTAACCAATTAAAAAACCCACACCTGGAAAAATTCACACTAGAACTCCAAGTCTATCTAAGGGCATGTAAACTTTAAGAAATCCTTCATTTTACTGTCAGATTCAAAGAATTGGGTATGAATGTCTTCTTATCCCCATTCCTCATTCTCTCTTCTCTCAGCACCCAAGCTTTCAAAACCACCAAGGCAGGAAACAATTTGAAATTCTGTGCTGGTTCTGAAAGTTTTCACCCAGAAGTGACACACATCGCTTCTCACATTTGGTTCAACAAAACAAGTTATCTGGCCACACTTACCTTTTAGGAGGAAGGAAAGTTTAATCCTACAGTGTTCCCTATAGGTGGGCGAACAGGAACCATTGGTGAATGACACTGATGACAGGCACAGCCACAGCAATCCATAAGGGCTGACAACAGCCCGAGACAGTCAGCATCACCTGGAGAAACCATGGCCACCAGATTTTGGTCAACACAGTCTTAAAAATAGTACTGCTTGTTTCTTAAATTTATACCAAGCAGGAAAACCTAAAGATTTCTATTATTTTACTGCCCTTCTAATTTTATAAAACTGGAGAAAAGTATCTATTCCCTGGTGAAATGTAAATGCTTATGTATATACATAACTGGATTAAGGCATTGTGACTTTCCTAGCAGAGTTAGAGGAAGAGTGAGACAAAGGATCACATCACCTTGTTCAAGAGTATGGAGATAATTGGGTTGTATACAGGATACCGCTTTTTGCCAGAATTGATGATATAATACTGATAACTAGAGTCACAACTCTAAGAGTCCCAATGACTAAGGAAACAACTCAACAGGCCACCCAACAGAAGAGAGAGGAGATGACAGCAATGAAGACCCTGAAGAAGATATCTTCCTAGTTTTCCTAGCCTGAATGCAGAACAGTATAGTTGAAGTATTATTTCTAAAATTCTAAATTTATTGTTAGTAGATTAAAAAAATAGAAATCACAGATAATTATTTTGTTTCCAAATATTATAATTTCCTTGAATCTTGAAGCTGAATGAGACTAAATCTCTTAGTTTATAATGAGAGTATGAGACCCAGGTAATTGAAAACAACTCTATGCCTTTGAATATATTCTAAGCATGTGAAATTTAATCATGATTCAGAAAAGCTATACCCATATAATTGTTTCTTCACAAGCTATTCAACAATTGGTAAGTCCATCAGTATTAAATAAGAGAAATATGTCAAAGTGTTATAATATTGTCTCAATTATCTAACATTGAGTCTTTTGGTTTGCTGCAAAGAATATCTATGTCTCTCTTCATGAACTCTGTTCACCTAGAAAGGTAATGCTAATGTGTTTTACTCCTTGGTGTATAACTAATTACTATGACATGTGGCTACATATGGAAAGAACTGGGTGAATATCCCTCTTAAGGGCACAGAAACATTGCCTTCACATGGGCTAAGAGCCAAGAAAACTTCTTTCTGTTCCTCCTTAGCCCTCTAGTTATCTGTTTTCTGACCCTCATTTTCTCCATCACAGGCTCCATTAAAAAATCCTAAAACTTTACTTGGCCACTAAATAACAAGAGATGCCTGGAATTCTCTGAGAAACACTTTATCCTACCCCAACAACCAGGATTTGATCAATGTGCAGTCAAGCAATGAGTTTTGATGCCTTTTATTTTAAAAATCTCATCAAAACAATATAAATTTGTTCTTTAAAAAACAAGTTTCCATGTCTGCTCACTTACAAAAAGTGATGACTGAGACCAAGCAATAGATTCCCACTAGCTGAGGTAGAACTACCACAGTTCATAACTTTGGACACTGGCATAACAATATTTCTGGGTTCACCAATTCAGAAAATTAATGATTTTCCCTTGGCTTATCACAAAGATGGTGGTGAAATAAAAATAAGAACTCTCAACTAATCACTCCTTTAATAGACTCATATGTTAGTTACGTTAGCAATGGGGTGAGTAGTTTCTGAAGAGGAAACTAAAAGAATTCTATTGCTTGTCACCTTTAGTTACTAACTGTGCACTACTTTAAAGAATTGTGGAAGCAGAAATGTAACAGTAATGAGATGATTAAGGAACTTAAACCTTAAATGCAACATATTGGTGTTAAAGATGAACTGGGTTGCAGAGTACTTGCTAATAACCATTCAAACGTCAAAGTTAGAACTTAATTTACCTTTTAAAAATAAGATAATCCCATTAAAGTCTTTCTCACAATTAAATCCCTTTAAATCACTTGAATTTTGATATGTTTTTGAGTTGCAAAGTAAACTGAAGCTAGAATCTTTGGATTGCCCAAGGGAGTGTGCTGCATGTGAGTCTCTCATCTGTCATGTGTGTGGTTAAAAAAGACAAAACACATATCCAGAATTATAAGATCTCTAAAGGGCCTTCCAGCTCCACTATCCTAGAACTGATGCTACCTCAGGTCTTGTCTCTGGGATGAGAGTTATTTACCAGGTTTGTTTACATAATTAAGAAACTCCTCAATCCAAAAGATGATTGTATCTGTCTTAGGTTGGCTGCTGAAATGCAGATACCATTAAATGGGTTGCTTTTACAATGGGGCTTTATTGGCTTATGAGCTTATGTTCTGAGGCCATGAAAATGTCCAAATCAAGGCATCATCAAGATGATAACTGGACTTCTCTGCCAGATGCGAGCACATGGCAGCATCTGCTACCTCTCCCTTCTCATGTGGGCTTCATTGCTTCCAGCTTCTGGCTTCAGTGGCTTCCTCTATTTCTGCAGCTTTCTCTCTCAGACTCTGTGTCTTTCTTTCTGCTTTCTGTGCTTTTTCTGTGTCTTCTGTCTCTGAATTTTATGTTCTTATAAAGCATTCTAAGACACACCTAGAGCACACTTCAACTGAAATAACCTAATCAAAAGATCCCACCTACAATAGATTTCTACCACAGGAATGGATTAGCTTTACAAACATGATCTTCTAGGGTCTATAAAGACTCCAGATTATCACAGTAACTTTACATCATCGTTAAAATCTTTGTCTCCATATGCTCATAGGAAAAGCCCAATGCATCGTCTTATGCTCTGAAAAAAATTCTTCTTTAGTCCCCAAGTTTTAGGGTTTTGCCCTTTAAGTACTATTTTTCCTCTCAACTATATTCAATACCCCTACACAAAAAATGCAATGATCATACATCAATCATTCTATAACACTGATCCAGCATTTAGATCTGAATAAAGATTCTGTTCTTCATTGTTTAGACACAACTTAAATTCCTTATCTGTCATGGCGATAAAATGAGTGTGTGTGAGAGCATTTGATCATATTCCGTAAGCTGTGCTTGGGGGTTGGAGGGACATTTCCCAGTGGACCATATAATGTTGCTGCATCATTTTGGATAAACACTGTAAATATCTAAAGTGTAATCTCTTAAGGATGATGGCACATTACAGGGAAACTGAAATGGGTGTGAAGAATTCGTAGGCATCTGCCACGCACAATTTAACTAAACAATTTGCCAGTCTTGTCTTTTTAAATGGCACTTTTAACACCTCCATAAAGCAACAATATAAAAGACAGAACAATCTAACATCAATTCAAAAAGACAGCCGGTTCTTCTAATAAATGCACAGCAAGGAACAAACCTTCTATGAGCTAATATGATGCAGAGCTACACAAGAATCCTTGGAGTTGTTAAGACAATTAAGTCACTAAAAGACAAACAGAATCAGTTGGATTCCTCAGTGAAGAAGGAAATAAAAATACTCCCTTGATACAGTTTGGTTACTTATAATACCCCTGAAAATCATTCTTTACATTTTATCCTTTATTTTGAAATTTCAAAAACAACGATGATTCTTATGACAAGTCCGGCCTTTACTGTCCAGTCAGCAGGGAAAAGAATAGAAGAGGCACCTTTACTAATAATGTTAAAGGGTTTCTACAAGCTGCTACTCATGGTTTCAAACTCATGCAGACAACTGGCTCCCAATCCCAGAGGGATTTAACTAATTGGATCTAAAAAGGAAGGTTCAATTGTGTTAGAAATGCAATTCCTAAAATGAAGAAAATTTATTTTTTAATGTGAAGAATAATAGCTTTAAAAGAACTCTTATAGGCAGGAGTAATGTGTTCTGCTGAGGGAAGCAGAACTACTTGTTCAGACATAAAATAAGAGCTAACTGGCATCCTGATCTTTATCCAGATCTTAGTGTATGTGAGTATTTTTAGAAACTGTTCTATCATTTAAAGGTATCATTCCTCATTGGAGAGCTCTGGGAAGATGGTGGAATACAATAGGTCGAGTTCACCCTTGCTCCAAGGAATAGCTAGAAAAGGGATGGGAGGACGACTGAGATGACAATTCTAGGGTGTAAGTGACCTGGGAGAGTCTTCTGCACCATATAGGGAGGTCCTGGTTGCAAAAGTTGAGGAACTGAGAAGCAGAAAACCAGAGACCTTCTGGCTGTTACAGACAGCCTAGCATGGAAGCCCAGAGCCCTCAGGAGTGCATGGATGGGGAAATGGGGACTAGGAAGTAAGCCAAGTCGCATTCCTTGACCATGCTACACTCACCAGCATAGTCGCATGACCCTCAACTCACCCCACACTTCATGCACCTGAACCCTGTCACCTTCCCAGAACTCCAAGCACCCCTGCTGTGCCAAACCCCCATGTGTGGACCCATCCCACACCCCCACCTCAAGTACTTGCATGTTTGCCCCAGCCCAACCCACCCCTCCTGAGCCCTACCTAACCCTCCCTGCCCCCTGCAGGCAGTGCCAGAGCATAAAGACTGCCGGCACTTTTACCCCCATACCCAGGCTATACCCACTCCCAGCTCATACAGTCATTCAACCCCACTCCGCCACTCCTGAGCTCTCTGTGGGTACATCAGTTTACAGCCTTCCCAGATCTGTGCATGCATATGGCTCCCCAATGCCCCTCAGCTCTGGGCAAGCACTGACTTGCAAGCTGGGCCACATCGGTCCCTAGCCCACTCAGGGGGTGTGCTGACCCACTGTCCTGAGCTCTGCACATATGCACAAAGGACTCTGAACCCTAGACCAGCAGACATCAGGATCCTGCCCCCCAGACCTGCACATTCACACAGTTATATCCTCCCTAATGCTGGGTGCCCAAGCTCACAGGCATCAGCATACCATCTCCAACCTGTGCCTATAGTTGCACTGCAATGCATCACTGCACTGTTGTGCCCCACCAGAGGCCCTGCATCCTGCTTTGCATCCATCCTGCAAATACAAGGCTTTAGACTACTGAAGGAAATCACCTTCCAAAGTATACCAATCAAACTATTTACATATCATGAAGACAACAGAAGATCACTAAGCATATTGTGCAGACAGATATAGCTTAGCTGAACGATCAAATTAAAACACCAGAGGAGACAAAGACATTGGAACAACTAATCAAAGATATCCATATAACTCTACTAAACAAAATAGATGATGTAAAATAAATGACAAAAAAATGACATAAAGGAGATCAAGAAGACATTAGAAGAGCATAAAGAAGAATTTGAAAGAATAAATAGAATAATAGCAGATATCACAGAGATTAAAGATGCTGTAGACCAAATAAAAAACATACTAGAGACACACAACAGCAGATTTGAAGAAGCAGAAAAAAGAATAAGTGAACTAGAGGACAAGACTACTGATTTTGAACACTCAGAACAGCAAATGGCAAAAAAGATGTGAAAATTTAAATTGGATCTTAGGCAAATGTTGGACAAAACAAAGTGCACAAATATAAGAATCATTGTGGTGTCCTAGAAGGAGAAGAGAATAGTAAAGAGTAGGAAGATTAGTTGAGGATATAATGGGGGAAAACTTCCCAACCCTTATAAAGGGCATAAATCTGTAAATCAAAGAAGCTGAATGAAATCTAAATAGAATAAATCCAAATAGGCCTTCCACAAGACACATATTACTCAGTCTGTCAAATGTTGAAGAAAAGCAGCAAGAGAAAAGCAATCTACCAGATACAAGGGTAACCACATAAGACTTAGTTCAGACTACCAACTGGTCCTATGGAGGTGAGAAGGCAGTAGTATGATATGTTTAAGATCCTGAAAGAGAAAGACTTTCAGCCAAGAATTCTGTACCCAGCCAAATAGTTCCTCAAAACTGAGGGAGAGATTAAAATTTTCACAGACACTCAAATCCTGAAAGAATTTGCCAACAAGAGACCAGCTCTATAAGAAATACTAAAAGGAGTTCTGCCAATTGAAAAAAAAAAAAAGACAGGACAGGGAAGTATGGAGGAAGGCACAGAATTGAAGAGTATAGAGATCTGACAAATAAAAATGAAAAGATGGTGGATTTAAGAAATGCCTTTTCAGTACCAACTTTAAATGTTAATGGAATAAACTTACAAATTAAAAGATACAGATTGTCAGAATGGATTAAGAAGTATAATCCAGCTATATGCTGCTTCAAGATACCCATCTTAGACACAAGGATACAAATAGATTGAAAGTGAAAGGATGGAAAAAGATGTTCCATGCCAAGTTGTAACCAAAAGAAGGCAGGAATAACTATACTAATATTGGACAAAATAGGCCTTTAAATGTAAAAACATCATAAGTGACAAGGAAGGACAGTATATATTAATAAAAGGGACAATTCACTAAGAAGAAATAACAATCATAAATGTTCATGCTCCTAATCAAAGAGCACCAAGGTACATGAGACAGACATTGGCAAAAGTGAAGGGACTGATAGATGTTTCAATAATAGTAGGTGTATTAGTTTTCTAGAGAAACAGAATCAACAGGAAACACTCACAAATATAAAATTTATAAAAGTGTCTCACATGACCATGGGAATGCAGAGTCCAAAATCCGCAGGGCAGGCTGTGAAGCCGACGATTCTGACAGAGGGTCTGGGCGAACTCCACAGGAGAGGCTCGCCAGCCAAAGCAGAAATAGAATCTGTCTCTTCTGAAGACTTTCCCGTGTCTTCCTGTGATTAGATTAAGCATCACTCATTGCAAAACACACTCCCCTTTGGCTGATTACAAATAGAATCAGCTGTGGATGCAGCTGATGTGATCGTGATCTAATTCTATGAAATGTCCTCACTGCAACAGACAGGCCAGCCCTTGCCCAACCAGACAAACAGGTACCACAACTTGGCCAAGTTGACACATGAACCTGACCATGACAGTCCACCCCTTGTCAACTTGGCAGCTATATATGTCATCTTAAACCATACCTAATTTCTAAATAAAAAACAATAAAACACACATTTTTTCTTTCACCCAACAATACTAAACTGTCCTGCATATAACTGGAAACACATTAAATCTCTCCAGAACAGGGTGCAAATCCTTGGGTAATATTCATTCTTAAACTTGATATCTTACAACTTAAAAAGTATAACATGAACAAAACAGCATTACATTCCTCGTTTCTGTAACTGATCACGTGGTCGAAGTTCATATTTATCACTACCTTCTTCCACTACCCATTCCATGTTCGCTTTTCCCCTCAGTAAGCACTTCAGCTGGCCGTGGTTCTTCACCTGGTGGGGTGACCCAAACCTTCATTCCTGAAGTTTCAGAGCCATTGGTAGTCCTGCCTGGATTGTGTTCTTGTAGTTTTCCATTTATTTTAATCACAGGGCATGGTAGCACTAAAAGACACCCTAGGGGATCTCCTATATTCCAAGAAAACTCTTCTGTACCTCCATTATGTAGTTGCAGTCCTACTTCCTCCTGATAGTCAGGATCAATCACTCCAGACAATAATGTAATCCCCTTCTTGGCTTGTTGATCCAGTGGCATAAGTAGCCCAAAGTGACCAGGTGGCAGTCTTAACTTCCGGTTCAGTGGAATCATTGTTGTTTCTCCTGGAGGAAGCACACTCCATTTTGGAACTAAAACCTGTAGACCAGCAGAGCGCAGGGTCGCAGGGATAGGAAGCAAACATTTTCCTAGTGGATCACTAGGGGTAATAGTGAATGGTACCACTCCCATTTCCACTCCTTGGTTCCTGGACCCATGGATCCTGGCTATGGGAGAAACAGCACCATACAGCAGACACTGATTCAGAGCATATACAGCTTCCTGGAGAACAGTATCTCAGCTTTTCAAGGTATTGCCACCTAGTTGGCAACATAATTGAGTTTTCAAAAAGCCATTCCACCGTTCTTTCAATCCAGCTTCTGGATGATGGGGAACGTGGTAAGACCAGAGAATTCCTTGAGCATGTGCCCATTCCCACACTTCACTTGCTGTGAAGTGTTCCTTTATCAGAAGCAATGCTATGTGGAATACCATGAGATGGATAAGGCATTCTGTAAGCCCATGGATGGTAGTTTTGGCAGAAACATTGCATGCAGGGAAAGCAAACACATATCCAGAGTATGTATCTATTCCAGTTAGAACAAATAGCTGCTCCTTCCATGAAGGGGGTGGTCCAATGTAATCAACCTGCCACGATGTAGCTGGCTGGTCACCTTGGGGAATGGTGCCATATTGGGGGCTGAGTGTGAGTCTCTGCTGCTGGCAGACTGGGCACTCAGCAGTGGCTGTAGCCAGGTCAGCCTTGGTGAGTGGAAGTCCATGTTACTGAGCCCATGCATAACCTCCATCCCTACCACCATGACCACTTTGTTCATGAGCCCATTGGGCAATGACAGGAGTTGCTGGGGAAAGAGGCTGACTTGTATCCACAAAACGGGTCATTTTATCCACTTGATTATTAAAACCTTCCTCTGCTGAAGTCACCCTCTGGTGCGCATTTACATGGGACACAAATATCTTCATGTTTTTAGCCCACTCAGAAAGGTCTATCCACATACTTCTTCCCCAGACCTCTTTGTCACCAATTTTCCAATTATGGTCTTTCCAAGTCCCTGAGCATCCAGCCAAACCATTAGCAACAGCCCAAGTATACAAACGCACCTCTGGCCAGTTTTCCTTCCAAGCAAAATGAACAACCAGGTGCACTGCTCAAAGTTCTGCCTACTGGGAGGATTTCCCCTGGTCACTGCCCTTCAAGGACACCCCAGAAAGGAGTTGTAATGCTGCAGCTGTCTATTTTCTGGTGGTAACTGCATATTGTGCTGAGCCATCTGTAAACCAGGCCCGAGTTTTCTCTTCCTCAGTCGATTCACTTTAAGAAACTCCCCAAGAGGCCATAGCTCTGGTCTGGGAAAGAGAAGGTAATATGGCAGGAGTGGAAACAATGGGCATTTGGGTCACTTCTTCATGTAACTTACTTGTGCCTTCAGGACCTGCTCTGGCCCTATCTTGTATATACCATTTCCATTTTACAATAGAGTGCTACTGTGCATGCCCAACTTTATGGCTTGGTGGGTCAGACAACACCGAGCTCATGATAAGCAACTCAGGTCTCATGGTAACTTGCTGGCCCATGGTTAAGCGTTCAGTCTCTACTAAGGCCCAGTAGCAGGCCAAAAGCTGTTCCTCAAAAGGAGAGTAGTTATCTGCAGCAGATGGTAAGGCTTTACTCCAAGATCCTAAGGGTCTGCGTTGTGATTTTCTTATAGGGGCCTGCCAAAGGCTCCAGTCAGCAACTCTATTTGCCACTGACACTTCCAGCACCATTGGATCTGCTGGATCATACGGCCCAAGTGGCAGAGCAGCTTGTACAGCAGCCTGGACCTGTTGCAGAGCCTCCACTTGTTCAGGTCCCCACTCAAAATTAGCAGCTTTTCTGGTCACTCGATAAATGGGCCAGAGTAGCACACCCAAATGAGGAATATATAGTTGCCAAAATCCAAAAAGACCAACTAGACGTTGTGCCTCCTTTTTGGCTGTAGGAGGGGCCAGATGCACAACTTATCCTTCACCTTAGATGGGATATCTTGACATGCCCCACACCACTGGACACCTAGAAATTTCACTGAGGTGGAAGGCCCCTGCATTTTTGTTGGATTTATCTCCCATCCTCTGACACACAAATGCCTTACCAGTAAATCTAGAGTAGTTGCTACTACTTGCTCACTAGGTCCAATCAACATGATATCATCAATATAATGGACTAGTGTGATGTCTTGTGGGAAGGAGAAACGATCAAGGTCCCCGTGGACAAGATTATGACATAGGGCTGGAGAGTTTATATATCCCTGAGGTAGGACATTGAAAATATATTGCTGACCTTGCCAGCTGAAAGTGAACTGTTGCTGGTGGTCTTTACTAATAGCTATTGAGAAAAAAGAATTTGTCAGTTCAATAGCTGCATACCAGGTACCAGGGGATGTACTGATTTGCTCAAGCAATGATACCACATCTGGAACAGCAACTGCAATTGGAGTTACCACCTGGTTGAGCTTATGATAATCCACTGTCATCCTCCAAGACCCATATGTTTTCTGCACAGGCCAAATAGGAGAGTTGAATAGGGATGTGGTGGGAATCACCACCCCTGCATCCTTCAAGTCCTTAAGAGGGGCAGTAATCTCTGCAATCCCTCCAGGAATCTGGTATTGCTTCTGATTTACTATTTTGCTCAGTAGGGGCAGTTCTAGTGGCTTCCACTTGGCTTTTCCCACCATAATAGCCCTCACTGCATGAGCTAGAGAGCCAATGTGAGGATTTGGCCAGTTGCTCAGTATGTCTATACCAATTATACATTCTGGAACTGGGGAAATAACTACAGAATGGGTCTGGGGGCCCATTGGACCCACTGTGAGACGGACCTGAGCTAAAGCTCCATTCATCACCTGGCCTCCATAAGGCCCACTCTGACTGGTGGACCAGAGTGATGTTTTGGGTCCCCTGGAATTAATGTCACTTCTGAACCAGTGTCTAATGATCCCCGAAATATCTGATCATTTCCTTTCCCCAATGCACAATTACCCTGGTCAAAGGCCATCGGTCTCCTTGGGGAAGACTTGGAGGAAGATTAACAGTATAAATTTGTGGTAGTGTAACAGGGTTCTCCCCCAAAGGGACCTGGCCTCCCCTTCATTCTAGGGGCTCTGGGTCTGTAAACTGTTTCAATTCTAGAAATTGATTTAGGGGCTGTGACTCTGTGTTTTTGTAATTCAGGTTAGACTTCTGTTCACTTGATCTAGAACTCTTTTGTTTATACAGCTTGAACAAGAATTTAGTAGACTGCCCTTCTATTGTATTTCTAGGTACCCCATCATTTGCTAGCCAGTGCCACAAATCTCTGCGAGTCATATAATTTTGACAACTGCTTTCAGCTTGCTGTCTATTATAATAGCCATGTCTACCCTGTCTTTGGTGATTAAGTGCTGCCACCTGGCTTCCGCCAACTCGGGATCCCATCATCCCCATTGTGCTTAAGGATTCCAGCTCAGTGACAGCAGTCCCTACAGTAATATCTGACCTACAAAGAAGTGCAACCACAGAGCTCTTCGGGGATGATGGTGCTAGTCTCACAAGTTTATTTCTCACTGTTCTGGTAAAAGGTGCATCCTCCGGACATTCCTGGGGTGTAAGAGCAGGCTTTGCATGATAAATCCATTCTAACATTCCAATCTCTCTAAGCCTTTGGACCCCCTCATCTACATTATACCAGGGCCGTTCTGGCATTTCAACCTCAGGTAATGTTGGCCACCTTTTGATCCATTTTTCAATCAACCATCCAAACAAACTGTTAATACCTTTTCGAACCCCTCGAGCTATAACTTTGAATGCAGAATCTCTGCTTAGTGGGCCCATATCCAACAATTCAGCCTGATCCAGCCTTATATTCCTCCCACCATTATCCCACACCCTTAAAATCCATTGCCACACATATTCCCCTGATTTCTGTCTATACAAATTGGAAAACTCACACAGTTCTTTTGGAGTAAAATGTACCTCCTCATCTGTGATACTTTGTACCTCACCTTTAGGGGTCTGTTGGGACTTTAGTCTAGTTATAGGTCTGGAAGAAATGAGGGGTGGTGGGGGTGGGTCATGAAGAGAATTTGAAATATCTTCCAAGCCATTTGCTTCAGGGACTTCATTTGCAGTTTCGTCTGGTGAAACAGGATTAATCACTCTAGGGTTAATCCCTTCAGGAGGAGGTTGGGTGGCCAACTCCTCAAGGCAGGCTGGAGGTGAGGTGGCTATGTCCTCAGGTCAAACTATTACAGGGTTATCTAGAGAAGACTCAGCATGACCTAGGGTTTCAACCTCAACCCTGACATCATTATCAATCCATATGTCACCATCCAATTTTTCCAGGGTCCCACTCCCTTCCAATCAATGGCCCCACTTTAATGGCAGAAACCATGCAAGATTGAGATTTCAGTTTACGTTTTAAAGTAGCTACTCTAACAATAAGATTCTGAGTCTGATTTTCAGAGATCTCAAGTCTACGGCTACAGGAAATAAGATTTTCCTACAAGATACTCATAGAAACGTCTACATCTGTCAGACGGTGCTTAAGCTTCTCGTTTGAAGCCTTAAGCCCATCCCTTTCACTCCTTAATGTAGCCAGTGTATCTAACAACAACCAACCAACATCTCTACACCTCTTATTTCTACAAAACTCTTTAAAGGTGTCAAAAACATTATCCCCCAGAGCCTGGCTTCATACAAGCGAAGCATTAGGAGAATCGAATGGTGATATTTTGACTATCTCTTTTGCCAACTCACTCCATGGATTGGGAATGTCATTCTAATTATGGGAATCAGAGTCCTTAGTGTCTTTGAGTCCAGTCAGAGTAGAAAACCATTCATAGAAACCCATTTTTAAGATTCTGTTTCTTAAGAACCACTACTGGTACCAAGATGTATTACTTAGGGTTCTCTAAAGAAACAGAATCAACAGGGAACACCCAGATATAAAATTTATAAAAGTGTCTCACGTGACCATGGGAAATCAGAGTCCAAAATCCACAGGGCAGGCTGTGAAGCCAACGATTCTGATGGAGGGTCTGGACGAACTCCACAGGAGAGGCTCACCAGCCAAAACAGGAAGACCATCTCTTCTGAATCCTCCTTAAAAGGCTTCCCATGATTACATTAAGCATCACTCATTGCAGAAGACACCCCCCTTTGGCTGATTACAAATGAACTCAGCTGTGAATGCAGCAGATGTGATCATGATTTAATTCTATGAAATGTCTTCATTGCAACAGACAGGCCGGCACTTGCCCAACCAGACAAAGAGGTACCACAACTTGGCCAAATTGACACATGAACCTGACCATGACAGTAGGAGACTTCAACACACCACTCTCCTCCATAGATAGAAGAACCAGACAAAAGATCAACAAGGAAATAGAGAAGTTAAACAACTTGATAAATGAATTAGAACTAACAGATATATATAGGTCATTACACCCCAAAACACTAGGATATACATTCTTCTCTAGTGTTCATAGAACTTTCTCCAGGATAGATCATATGCTGGGGCACAAAACAGGTCTTTATAAATTTAAAAACATTATGATCACTTTCAATGACCACAAGGGAATGAAGCTAGATCTCAATAGCCAGCAAAGAATGAGAACTTTCACAAGCATATGGAGATTAAATAACACATTCTTAAATAAGCAGCGGGTCAGGGAAGAAATTGCTAGAGAAATCAGTAGCTATCGAGATAAATGAAAATGAGAATACAACATATCAGAACTTATGGAATGCAGCAAAGGCTGTGTTGAGAGGGAAATTTATGGCCCTAAATGCCTATATTAAAAGAAAAAAAAGTAAGAGCAAAAATTGAGGACTTAACTACTCACTTGGAGGAACTTGAGAATGAACAGCAAACTACCCCCAAAGCAAATAGAAGAAGAGAAATAACAAAGATTAAAGCAGAGTTAAATAAATGGGAGAACAAAAGAACAATAGAAAGGATCAATAAAACCAAAAGTTGTTTCTTTGATAAAATTAATAAAAGTGATGGACCACTGAAAAAGAAAAAGAGAGGATACAAATAAACAAAATCAGAAATGAGAAGGTGTGAGTTGCCACAGACCCTGAAGAAATAAAACAAATCATAAGAGGGTACTATGGACAACTATATGCCAACAAACTGGACAACTTACATGAAATGGAGAAATTCCTGGAAACACATAAACATGCTACACTGACTCAGGGAAAAATAGAAGATCTCAACAAATCATTCACAAGTAAAGAGATTCAATTAGTCATCAAAAGTCTTCCTACAAAGAAAAGCTCAGGCCCAGATGGCTTCACAGGGGAATTTTATCAAACATTCCAAAAAGAACTAACACTAATCCTGTTCAAACTTTTCCAAAAAAATTGAGGAGAAAGGAACACTACCTAACTCACTTTATGAAGCTAATATTTTAAAACCAAAACCAGGTAAAGATTCTATAAGAGAGGAAGACTATAGACCAATCTCCCTAATGAACTTAGATGGGGCAAAAATTCTAAAAAAAAATACTAGCAAATTGAATCCAACAACACATTAAAAGGATTATACACCACTATCAAGTGGGGTCTATACCAGGAATGCAAAGGTGATTTAACACCAGAAAATAAATTAACATAATAGAGCACATTAACAAATCAAAACGGAAAAACCACATGATCATCTTGATTGATGCTGAAAAAGCAGACAGCAAAATTCAACATCCTTTTCTGATAAAAACACTTCAAAACACAAAAATCAAATGTAACTTTAATACGATAAAGGGCATATATTAAAAGCCAATAGTCAGCATCATGCCCAATGAAGAGAGACTGAAAGCTTCCCCCTAAGATCAGGAATGAGAAAATGATGCCCTCTGGTCACTATTATTATTCAACATTGTACTTGAAGTTCCAGCCAGAGCATTCAAGTAGGACAAATACATAAAAGGCATCCAAAATGGAAAAGAAGAAGTAAAACTCTCCTTACCTGCAGATGACATGATACTGTATTTGGAAAATCCTGAGAAATCTAAAACAAAGATACTTGAGCTAATAAACACATTCAGAAAGGTAGTGGAATATACAATTAATGTGCAAAAATCAGTAACATTTCTATATACAAGCAATGACCTAACTGAGGAATCAATTAAGAAAAAAATTCCGTACAAAATAGCAATCTTGACAAAACAGCAACTAAAAGAATCAAGTACCTAGGAATGAACTTTACTAGGGACGTAAAGGACTTGCACACAGAAAACTACATAACATTCAAAAAGAAATCAAAGGAGATCTAAATAGGTGGCAAGACATTCCTGCTCATAGATAGGAAGGTTAAATATATTTAAGATGTCAATTCTACCCAAATTGATCTACAGATTCAATGCAATAAAATCAAAATTCCAGCAACCTACTTTGAAGACTTGGAAAAACTAGTTGCCAAATACATCTGGATGGGAAAGAGACCCCAAATAACTAAAAGCATCCTACAAAAGTAGAACAAAGTGGGTGGATTAATGCTTCTTGAATTTAAAACTTATTATAAAGCCACAGTAGTCAAAACAGCATAGTACAGGCACAGAGATAGAAGTACTGACCAACAGAATTGAATCAAGAGTGCAGAAATAGACCACCAAACCTATGGTCAACTGACTTTTGACAAGTCCCCTAAATCCTCTGAATTGGGACAAAATAGTTTTTTTTCAATAATTGGGCATGGGAGAACTGGATATCAATAGCCAGAAGAATGAAAGAGGACTCCTATCTTACACCCTGTATAAAAATTAACTTAAAGTGGATCAAATACCTAAATATAAGAACTAGCACCATAAATCTTCTAGAAGAAAATGTAGGGAAATATCTTGAAGACCTAGTAAAAAGAAATAGCTTCTTAAACTTTATACCCAAAGCACAAACAACAAAAGAAAAAATAAATAAACGGGAACTCCTCAAAATCAAGCTTCTGGACCTCAAAAGACTTTGTCAAAAAGGTGAAGAGGCAGCCAACTCATTGAGAGAAAATATTTGGGAATCACACACCAGATAAAGGTTTGATATCCTGTATATATAAAGAAATCATGCAACTCAACAACCAAAGAACAAATAACCCAATTACAAAATGGGCTAAAGATATGAATAGGCGCTTTTCTGAAACGCAAATACAGATGGTTCGAAGGCACATGAAGAGATGCTCATTATCATTAGCTATAAGGGAAATAAGATCAAAACTACAATAACATACCACCTCACACCTATAAGAATAACTGTTTTAAACAAACAGGAAACTGCAAATGTTGGAGAGGATGTGGAGAAATTAGAACACTTATTCTAAGTGTTCTGCTAGTGGGAATGTATAATGGTACAACCACTATGGAAGACAGTTTGACGGTTCCTTAGGAAATGAGTATCGAGTTGCTCTATGACCCAGCAATAGCACCACTTGGTGTATACACAGAAGAGCTAAAAGCAGTGACACAAACAGATATTTGCACCCTGATGTTCATAGTAGCATATTCACAATTGCCAAAAAATAGAAACTATCCAATGTCCAACAACAGATGAGTGGATTAACAAAATGTGGTATATACATATGATGGAATATTATGCAGCAATAAGATGAAATGACATCCTGAAGCACATGACAATATGGATGAGCCTTGAGGACATAATGCTCAGTGAAATAAGCCAGAAAAAAATGGATAGATATTGTATGATTTCACTTTTATGACTATGGCAAATGTTAAATCAGAGGCTTATGATACAGAATATAGGGGACTTAGAGATACACAGAAGCTAGAGATGGGTGAACTGTTAGCTAATGGGGTTGAACTCCAATGTAAGGGAATAGATAGGAGCGAAGGTGGTTCTCTAGTGGGTCTATAAGTAATATTACCATATTAAAGGTGGACAAGATTGAAAAGGGATTTATAGACCCATGTGTCCCACTGATTAACAGTAGAAATATAAATAAGTTCTTGCAAGAACTACTTCAAAAGCATGATTCATGTACAAAACATGTTTAAGTCCAGGGCACAGAGAGAAAACTGCTAATGCATGCTATGGGCTATATTTAACAGGAAAACATCAGCAGTACCAGCAACAGCAGAGGTAAATGATGGGGAGAAGGACAAGAGTTAAGGGGAGGTTCAGATTTCCTATTTGGTGAGGGTGTGTTTATTGGTTATCTTTCTTTTGGGAATAATGAAATTATCTAAAATTGAGAGTGTTGATGGGCTATGGACTTTGGGCCTTCTACATGATGCCCAGTGAATGCAGGTGGCTTAAGGATGCACTGACAGAAGTAGAGTGGTGAACATTGGTGTATGCATATGATCAAACATTGTGCTGCCACAAAAAAGGAGCAAAGTCATGAGGCATGCAATGATGTGAATGAACCTGTGGGACATTTGGTGAGGCAAAATAAGCCAGAAATGAAAAAACAATTATTGTATGTTCTCCTTTAGAAAATCCTTATGAGAAACCAATGGCCTAGAGTGTAAGCTTTTATAGCAGACATTTACTCTGGAGTGGTAACTACTGTTTTTGGATTTGGAGAAGCTGTTTTAAATAAGTATAACCTGGTATTCAGAGATAACAACAAGATCAATCAAGCTGGGATTAAGGTAATCCAGAGCATAAGGGTAAAGAAGACATTGTCTATATTTTAAAACCACACCTACTCTTTGAGACCAAAGGAAGAAAGATTTATTTTGTCTGGAACCTAAATTTTCTGTAACACGTAACCCATCTTAACCTGGCTGCATAGCTCTGTTGAAGAATTGAAACATAGAAAGCCCAGAATAAGAATGAAGGCCTTTAATCCTGTATATCTTAATGTAATGCCTGGATGCAACCTAGAGTATATTAAGCAAATAATCAAAAAATATTGGCAAAGTCTCTTGAGGGATGGGAGAAAAATATGTAACTATTAAACTTTACCATTAAGGAATCTCCTTATACTGTGTCAAACATTAGGACTGCCAATTCAATAGGCCAAGCCCTTGATCATGAAGCTTACTCCTGTGAAGCTTAGGTAGGTAGTGGAGAAGCTTAGCCTACCTATAGGTATGCTTAAGAGTTATTTCTGGAGGATCTCTTTTGTTGCTCAGATATGGCCTCACTTTCTCTAAGCCCAACCCCATAAGTGAAATCATTACCCTCCCCCCTACATGGGACAGAACACCCAGGGGTGCAAGTTTCCTTAGTGGCATAGGAGATGACTCCCAAGGATGAGTCCAGCCCTGGCACCATGGGATCAACAACCCTGTCATGACCAAAAGGGGAAAAAGAAGTATAACTAATAAAGTATCAGTGGCAGAGAAAGTTCAAATAGAGTCAAAAGGCTACTCTGGAGGTCACTCTGATGCAAGCTTCAATTAGACATTGCTACTGTCATAACTTGCCAAACTCCAACCAAAACCATTCCAGCCAGTCCTAAAGAACACCTACGGCAATATATAAGATTCTACAAAGTTTCCATGCACTAGGGCAATTTTCCAAAAACTTACAACCTTCAGATGAGTCCCTGGACAAGATAAGTCCTGAAACCTGGAGGGTACAGTTTCTCCAGAACATCAGATAGTTCCATATTCCTACCCCATATTCTACACAGATCCTGCCAACATGAAAAAGTTAGAGTGGCCACAGCCCAAATATCCCTAAAGAATGAGAAAGAAAGATCAAAGATGATGGTGGAATTATACAGAGAAGGTAAGGTTTAATAAATGAATATGATTGCTGAATCACTAAATTGATGCTACTTTTAGTCTCCAATATCTTAGAGCAACTAGAAGTAAAAACCTAAAATTGTGGAGTTGAAACCCATACCAAACTCTGAAATCTGTTCTACAACTAATTGCTGTGCTGTGCTTTGAAATTTATTGTTTCTTTGTATATATGTTATTTTTCACAAAAAAATGTCTGTGTGATGATAAAAAAAAATATTTGTTCCTTCTAGCACCCTATACTCTGAAACAGGTAGAAGAAAAAAGCTGAGATGATGGTATGATAGCCAATGACAAACTCTGGGATCTGTTCTGTAACTACTTATTGAAGAATGCTTTGAAAACTATTGCTTTGTATAGATGTTATGTTATACAATAAAAAATGTTTTAAAAAATACAGCCGAAGAGTCACCCCCAGAGAAGAGTTACCACCTCTTTTGTTGCTCAGATGCAGCCTCTCTCCCTATAAGCTAAGACAGCGTGCAAACTCACTGCCCTCCTCCTCTATGTGGGACCTAACTCCCAGGAGTGTAAACCTCCCTGGCAACATGGGACAGAAATCCTGGGATGAGCTGGGGACTCAGCATCAGAGATTGAGAAAACCTTTGCAAACAAAAGGGGGAAGAGAGAAATGAAACAAAATAAAGTGTCAGTGGCTGAGAGATTTCAAACAGAGTTGAGAGGTTATCTGGGAGGTTAGTCTTATGCATTATATAGACATTGCTTTTTAGTTTATGGTATATTAGAGAGGCTAGAGGGAAGTACCAGAAACTGTGGAGCTGTGTTCCAGTAGCCATGTTTTTTGAAGATGATTATATAATGATATAGCTTTTGCAATGTGTCTGTGTAATTGTAAAAACCATGTGTCTGATGCTCCTTTTGTATAGGGTATGGACAGATGAGCAAAAGATATGGATAAAAAATACATAATAGGGGGAACAAAAGTTAAAGTAAATGAGTAGATTGAAATACTAGTAATCAAGGAGAGGGAGGGGTAAGGGGAATGGCAAGTATGAGTTTTTTATTTTTTTTTCTTTTGCTGGAGAGATGAAAATGTTCAAAGAAATGATTATGCTGCTGAATACACAACTATGGGATGATATTGTAAGCCATGGACTGTACAACATGTATAAAATGTTTGTATGTATGTTTGCTAAGGATTCCCAATAAAAGTATTTTTAAAAAGTTATCATTACTCATTTGGAACCTTGTAGAGATCCTGAAAAACAAAAACATACTAGAGGAAAGCCATTAACTTTTGTGTGGGCTTTCCTAGAATGCAAAATTTCCAGATGGACTTGAGGAGTGTTTTAGGCCACCCCCTCTTTGTTACCTGTTTCTTTGAACCTTTCTAGTTGTGATGGAATCAGAAGCATATGAACGTGGAGGGTGGGAGACAGGTAAGATAACTTTCAATTCTGAGTGGGCAACATGGCCCCTCTATGCTGTCATTTCTCCAGAACATTGTACAATAAGGGTCAATTATTTGAATGGCAAATCCAGTTCCCTTAGTGCATTCTAGATTTTCATTAACTTTCTTTGTTAATTTAGAGCATTCCTTAAAACTCCAGAATGCCTGGGCAAGGAGCAGGAGAGTGACAGCATCGTATCTAGACTCCGATACTAGATACACAAGATTCTCCATATGGCACTAAGTTCAATTTGCTCTTGCTCTTCTGATGAACCCCTTCATAAGAAAACCCCTCAGCAGGGATACTACTGATGCCATTTGGGGCACTTCCCAGATCCACAACTTGGTATGTTAAAACGGGGTTGAAAAGATCTTTTTCTGAAGTCCAGCTTCCTTCATAGTCTTGTCTCTAGTTCCATCAACTCCATAAGCCATATATACTTGGTACTGAGGCCTGATGGAATGTCATCTGCTAATAAGTAGATACAGGAAAGTGATTCAGAACTAGATAGAAATGAGACTAGGTTAATCCACCTGGAGTCAGTTAGAAAAATAGAAATCACTCTTGGTATTTCTTAGAGAGGTAATTTAATTCTGGGAATTTAAAACACATGGTAAAAGAGCGAAGAACTTAAATAAGGCAAACCAGATATGTGTCCCTTCTAGAGCTGGAGGGACAAAGTAATGAAGTGGTGTTAATGGTTCCCAGGATCTGGGGCCACCCAAAAGAAGCTGGAACCATAGCAGACCAGACTGGTAGGAGCTGAGTCCACAGCGGAAGTATTTATCCAGTGGGATCTGGGGCCACTGGATTTGTTGCTGCAGCCATTGCCAAAAAAGTCACAAGCTTCCTTGTTTCTCCCTTTAGCCTTCCTTCCAGTGAGAGTACCTCTCATTAACTGAACCTATCTGAATGCTAGAAGGCGAGGAAATATAGTTCCTTGAATACAGAACAGAGGGGATGGAAAGCAAGTTATAGATCTGAGAGCAAACAGGCAGAGGATGAGCATGGCCTCATCTGATAGGGAATTTAATGTGTCAATGTGTTTGAAATGAAGATGCATCCATGCCACTACAACAACTATGGTAAATACTTAATTTTATGTGACAATTCTAACAAATTGGCAGTGGCTTCTTGGAACGATGTATTCCAAATGATTTTACGGCTGAGGGTGGGTACAACAGGAAAGAGTCCTGTGATCCTCAATGTTGTTTGTCCTGGACATAGGAGAGGACATAGTGGTACATGTGCACAGATGTGTTAGTCAGGGTTCTTTAGAGAAACAGAACCAACAAGAGATCTCTGTAAATATGAGATTTATAAAGGTGTCCCATGCAACCACGGGAATAGAAGAGTTCAAAATCTGTAGGGTAGACTGTAAAGCTGGCCATGACAATGAAGGGTCTGGAAGAACTCCACAGGAGAGATTCACTGGCTGAAGAAGGAGAGAAAGAGTCTCTCTTCTTCCTTAAAAGCTTTTAACTGATTGAATTGTCTCATTTTGGGAGTCATGCCTCAGTTAATCACAGATGTAATCAGCCACAGATGCAATCAGCTGATTGATGACTTAATACACCAGCCTTCCAGTTTATCAACCAGCCATGAAATGTCCTTGCAGCAATGGTCAGACCAGTGCTTGCCTGACCAAACAGCTGGGCATCATCTTTTTGCCAAGTTGACATCAGAACCTAACCATCACAACAGTATTTGCCATCCCTCACCTATGGGTTCATCCAGGTTCCTGCCTCCTCTTCCATGTTACTGCTGTATAAGTCTTGCTTGCAGCCCATATTGAACATTTGCAGTCTATAATACAGGCCATTTGATTTCTCACCTCCCTGCCTTTGGTCCTATTGTCCTTTCTACTTGTAGTGTCTTCCCTCCTCCATAGGGGAAAATCCTCACCCATCTGTTAAGACTTGGACAAGGATGTCCTCCCAGTTGCACTTCACTCCTCTCCTCCAGCAAATTAAGTACCATGACTCCACCTTCACACCCTATCACTTGCCTCTCTCTATCATTCCTCTTCCCACTTTGCATTGCAATTACATTTCTGGGTCTGTCCCCCCTCACCAGATAGTGAATGCTTTGGGAATAGGGACCTTGTCTTAGCCAGCTTGAAATCCCTGGCATTTAGTTCAATGAGTGCCCAACACTTTAGCAAAAAGTGCTGAATAAATATTTGTTGAAATAGTAAATGAATGAATGAGGTAAGAAAATTTATATTCAGATAGCTACAATTGAATTGGGGGAGACCCAGATAGCACGTAGTTTAGAGAAGGTGTTAAGAGGGAAATTCCAACGCTACAGGAAGGTCAAGTTCAGCTTGAGGGCAGAGTTTATATTCAGATGGTAACGAAGATAATAACCAAGAATTAGCAGAAGTTTATCTCTATTATTATGAAATTATGGCTATAGCTTGTTAGAACACAACTATATCTATCATATCATATTCTATATAATCAGGACTGAGAGGGCATTCTCTAGTATTTGTAGAGAACTCAGTGTCTTGACCAGGGAGGGCCTTGAGAAGTCAGTGAGCTAAAAGTGCAGTTACATTTTTGATAGTGCGACGGAATCCTGTGCTTCAGTGCATAGGTGAGTGACAGGTGCATAGACTCACGCTACTCTAACTGTCCAGCCCAAAAGCTTCTCTTCAGAATCACTCATCACATCCTTCTGAACAGCAGAGTCCACCTATGACCCCAACCTTTCAGAGGTACTTATTTCTGGATGGTTCACCCCTCTCTTCATCCTCAAGTCCAACACCTGCTTCTTTTTAGTTTGCTTTTGTTCTTTGGAAAGTCAAAATCCTTTTCTACCTGAGTTCACAATTCTAACTTCTCAGCTTTTGGATAAAGTCTTCTCCTCAGAGTCACCTAAACCTTGAATGTGAGTCTTCAACCCCTGGATTTGTATTCAGAAAACCCTTGACTAGAACTCTAACACTGTCAGTGTTCTGGGCATAAAACATGCCACTCAGCCACCGAGAATGGCCCTCCAAACATAATCACCGCACTCTGATTTCTTGATTAGGATTTCTTTCTTCTTCTCTTCCTTTTCCTCCCTTTCTCTCCATTTCCCTTCCCTTTAGTGTTATGAAACCGCAGTTCTGAAGAAATAACTTCTTCTCAACTCTTGTTCTAGATACAAGTTCCCAAGAGGGACTTCCAAACCTCCCATCAAGGATCCCCAGCTACCAACAAGCCCCTAGACTTCTTTGCCTCTCTGAGTTTTCCTTTCTTACTCCCTCTTCCAGCCTCACATGAGCCAGGCCTTTGAGAAATATTGGCAGATGAATTTGTAACAGATATTCATATGCTCCCATTTTATATCTTTTGCCTACTTTAAATTGTCTGCATTTGTATTTTTTCCCATAAGCTTCAACAATCTAAGGAACATTTTAATCAACACTGACTTTGCAGAATATTTCTTTGTTTGGATATTTGTCACAGCAACTCTCTACCGTTCTTATCTGAGCATATGAAGAAATGGCCCTACCAATTTTGAAGGAGTCCTAAATTGCACTGGTTGTTAAATGTCTCAGAAGTAGTAGTGAATTTTTCACTTCATTTCCCTTTAAATGATCAACGAAGTTTTAAAAGATTTCTTTAGATTTACTTTCAGTTGCTATTTTGAACTCTCAATCTTCAAATTTTCTGGTTCTCTAATTGGGAAACAATGAGTTGATCTGATTAGTATATTTTCTTGAGTATATTCCTCAGACTGCTAATGCACGATACATTTTCAGAATTGTAACATATCTGCAAACCCCCATTTTACTCCCACCATGACAGGTGGATGATAGCCATCCTTTCCTTTCCATGTGCAGAAATGTTAACCCAATATCTTCTAGCTTCTAGTCATGCAGATGGAAAATGTCATGGTGGTTTAAGTCATTTTCCCTTACAAGGAATTTCTCAGGGGAGGATGGGTTGGGAAAGTTGATATTATGTATCTGTTTCCACAATTCAAAAAATGAAATGAAGAGAAACTAAAAAGATGATATTTAAATGTAATACACATGATACTGGTTGGGATCTATGAAAGAGATAAAGCTCAAAAAGACATTACTTGTATGTAAGAAAAAATTAGGATATAGAAAGTAAGCTTTATATCAATGTTAAATTTCCTGAATTTGGTAACTGTACATAAGGCAATTACATAAATGAATATTTTGTTTGTAGAAAATGTACAGGAAATATTATTGTTTTGAGGAGTGTGATGTGCACAAATCACTTTCACATGTTCTACAAATTAGATAGATAAACAGATAGACAGACAGATAGACGCTAGATAGACTGATAGAGCAAAGGTAACAAAATGTTAAAAATTGATGAATATGGATATCTGAGCTGTGGCATATGTTCATGTTTTCTTTATGGGATTTGTATTATTTTTGCAACAGTCCCATAAATTTGAAAGCACTATTTTCACCCAACTGAATCACTTTAATTGCTTCTATTACTTTTTTGTTGTTCCAAAAGTTACTGCCTGACTCTTTTAACAGTATTTCAATTCTGAGTGTTCCATTTTGCTTACCCCATTCTAGTAGGTGGATCTAAATAAGTGAGTTGCTTTTCTCTTTCCCTGCTTTTGGCTCTGTAAATTATTTGTGCTTATTTCCTTCTGTTTCTTCCCGATGAAATCCTTATTTTGTTTGGGAGCACCAATGTGTCCCAGCAAAACACCAAGTTTCCCAGGCTGCTGCCTTTAGATAGGAGGGGAAAAGTTCTGGCCAATGGGATATAAGTGGAAGTCACTGGATAGGCAGACTCAGCGGGCATGCACTCTCTCTTCCAGCTGGAAATTGGGACTCAAGTTTACAGGTAAAAATGCCATCTTGGGACCACAAAGTAGCAAGCACATCATATGTTAAGTGCAGTTGAGAAGAGAAGAAGAAAGACCCCAAGCACATGGTGCCAACATAGATCTTCTCTACCACCTGAGAATGCCTGTCTCTGGACTTCTTGTTACAGGGGGAAAATAAAACCCTGATTTGTCTATGCCAATCTATTTCAGTTTTCTGTTACTCACAGCTGGATGTAATCACTAACAAATATGGTCTGAGCTGTGACTCTCTTTTGGCAAACCAACAAATATTGGGAGGCAGGAAAATTCCCACTCCTCTGAGCCAGCAGTGGAAAAACCAACACACAGGCAAGCTGCCACTTGATGCTGTGGGCCTCAAGGGAAATTTCCAGATACCCAGTTCTCCCAGGATGTAAGTTCCAGCCTCTACCAGCTCCAGAGACAAACAGAAACTCAGCACATTTATGCTCTCCCTTCAAGAGCTTTGGATCCAGCAAGATCAGGAAGATGCACCCAGGACCACAAACCATGAGGCAGATACCACTTTTCTCACCTCTGACCCTTAGTACCCCCAGCACCTTGTGGAGTGCTTGGATCACCAGCTCCCCTGTATCTCCCAAGCCACTGGGCCAGAGAGATGAGAGCTGAGCCCCCAGCCTCTAAGGCCTCCATCATGTTCTGTCAGCTTGCCTGCCCTGCAAGAGTTGCTCTAAAGATGTCATTCAGAGGGTTTGGGAATGGAATGGGCGTGAGGGATAAACATGAAGTCCCCAAACTTTTAGCCAGTTTTGCTGTTTACAATCACTCATAATAATACTGTTAAATAAATCTCATCCTGAAAATTTCTCTACATTGAAAAATCTTGGAACAGTTTTAGATTTCTCTGTCATATTAAAGCGGGCCCATTCTAATTAAATTGACAGGTTCTTTCAAAGAAGGAATGAATGGAGTAACTTGTAATCTTTCTGATGTGTTTCCCAGCATAAATGGTCCTCTCACCCCATCTCTAACATATGAGTCAGACATAGCAGGGAAAAATGAAGTAGAACCAGCAAAACTTCATACTCTAAATCATCCACCAAATGTTTGGAAAAGGGAGATGGAAAAAGAATGTTTGTAGGGGCTATCGTTTGAGGAATTTATACAATTTCCCTTTTCTTGCATCTTTCCTGAAGCCTTTTTTTCACTTCTTAGTTCAATAAAAAAAGACTGAATATCAGTTGTTTCATCTCTAGCACTTATAAATTGGAAATGGATTTTCAGTAATGCAGCGAAAGTCTGTACCACAAAAATCGTTAGACCCTACAAACTGTCTTAAGAGAAATTTGACCTATTTAAAGAAAGCACTAAAGGATTAATAAAATATATTGCCAAATTCTACTATTTGGTTTGTGATTCTGTGGCTTGCCTTCCCTCTACCTGTCTGTACTTGTGTTGAAGGGATTCGTGTGGAGTCAGACCTCCTTTCTCAGCATACATGGCCCTACCTGCTTCCCCAGCAGCAGAGCTCCATGCGTACCCTGCACATACCAGGCTGAATTATTTGTGGTTTATACTTGTTTTAGTCTGCTTGGCTGCCAAGATGCAATATACCAGAAATGGTTTGGCTTTTACAATGGGGATTTTTATCTTACAAGTTTATACTTCCTAGGCTGAGAAAATTGTCCAAACCAAGGCTCATTCGTGATGCTTCCTCCCCAAAGACTGGTTCCTGGTCATCCTGGACTCTTCTGTCACATAGCAAGGCACATGGCCATGTCTGCTTATCTTTCCCTTTCCTTCTGGGTTTTGTTGCTTTCAACTTCTTACTTCCACAGCTTTCTCTCTCTTTCTGAATTTCATTCTCTTATAAAGGTCTCCAGAAAGAGGACTAAGACCCACCCCGAATGAAGCAGGTTACAACTTAATTTAAGATCCTGCTCACCAGAGGATCTTACTTACAATGAGTCCACATCCATAGAAATGTATTAACTGTAAGAACATATTTTCCTTAGGGGCCTCTAAACCATCAGAATATTCCACGAGTCACTCTACTCCAAGACCTCCTCTTCTACCCTATTCATCTCTAAAGTACCAAACCAGTCTAAGTACCTGTCCCTCCATAAAATCTCTCCTGGCCTCGTCAACACTGCACCCCCTCCATCCTCAGGATCCTCAATGTTCCAGGTACAGTTTTTTCCCCCACTGGACATTACATCACTCCTTTCTTTAATGCTTGTATTTCTCCACCACTGTATACTCCTTGAGGATAAAGACCACACCTCAGCTCCAGTGTCTAGCATTGGAAGACCTGACACTGGCAAAATTTTAAAAATTATTCCAATTAATGATTAGCTGAAGACAATATATAGCCCTCTTCCTACCTCAACATTTTTATTCCTTTTGTTTCACTAACCTACAATGCCCTTCATTCATTCTCCTAATTGGCTGTTCAAATAATTCTCATTTCCTCAGTGAAGCTTTATATGACCATTCCTTTGTTGAGTCTCCTTCTAAAATTGTCCACTCTTTATACCAACCACAGTATGGCTCTCAGTACAAAATTCTTTGCTTTGCCTCTTTGTGTTTTTTTGTGTTTGTCTTTTCTCACCAACTATGTTATAAGGTCCTTGACTAGAAATCCACATTACTAAGTAATGCTTTTAATGGCTAAGAGGTATTTTCTTTCTGATTCTATCATTTCTGCACCACCAGAAGCTCAAGCTCAGGCGCACAGCCCAATCCCCCTACCTACCCTACAAATCCCCAGACACTTATCGTCTGCACCAGCCTCACACTTAGGTATGAACCCTTTTAGCCCCTCCTACTTCTTCACTTGTGATGTATGTGTCCCTCTTAGGGGTGAGAGTGGGGATTATTAAGGAGAATTTTTCTCAGCATTCATAGATTTAGTACAGAGTGCCAAACTTCCTCAGGCTGGATTGATGAAGGAAACGAATCATGGTGAAATTAGCAAATCAAGTAGCTAGAAAGGTCATAACATTATCAAAACAAATCACCGTTATTTTGCAGTTGAAAGCACTGAGATACTTCCCAAAGAATTAGCCTCTCTGAACAGCTTCTTATGGGGTCTATGGACATACAAGGATCAGTGGAGAAAATTCAAGAACCTACAGACTTGGGTGTTACATTTTTTTCTTATTGCTGCTGAAACAGATTACCAAAAACTTAGCAGTTTAAAGCAACAGAAACTTATTATATTATAATTCTGGGAGGCTGAAGTTCAAAATCAGTAGGAGATTAAAATCAAGTTGTTAACAAAGTTGCATGCATTCTGCAGATTCTAGTGGAAAATCTATTTCTTTGCCTGTTTCAAGCTACTAGAGGCTACTGACATTCCTTGACTTCACTTCCTTTCTCACTTCTCCTCTTACTCTGATCCCCCTGCCTACCTCTTATAAGGACCCTTGTGATTACATTGTGCCCAGGATAATCTCTTTATCTCAAAATCCTTAACATCACATCAAAAAGTCCCTTTGCAGGGGTGCAAGTGTAGTTCATTGGTAGAATTCTCACCTGTCATGTGGGAAACCCAGATTCGGTTCCTAGTCCAATCACTGTCCCCCCACCTAAAAACAACCAAAGCAAACAAACAAAAATTCAACAAATGAATTTTGTACTTCAATAACAGCATATTCACATGGAAAAATAACGAAATCTGACCCCATGTCATGGTCAGTTTCATGTATCAACTTGGCCAGGTAGTGGAGCCCATTTGTCTAGTTGGGCAAGGGCTGGCCTGTAGGTTGTTATAAGGACATTTCATAGAATTAAATCATAATCATGTTGGCTGCATCCACTGCTGATTGCTTTTGTAACCAGCCAAGGAGAGTGTCTTCTGCAATGAGTGATGTTTAATCTAATCACCGGAAGGCTTTTAAGGAGGATTTAGAAGATATAGCTTCTCTTCTGCTTCAGCCAGCGAGCCTCTCCTGGGGAGTTCATTAACTTCACAGCCTGCTCTATGGATTTTGGACTCTACATTCCCATGGTTATGTGAGACACTTTCATAATATATCTATGAAAATATGTTTCATTTTATACCTATGGATATTTCTTGCTGATTCTGTTTCTCTAGAGAGCCCTAGCTAATACACGCTGCCATACAGCATACAAAAAAAGTCCCTTTGCCATATAAGGTAACATATTCACAAGTTCCAAAGATTAAGTTATGGGTCTCTTTGGAGGGGCCATTATTCAGCCTACCACAGGTGGGAAAAATCACATCTTTCTTGTCACTAAATGCTAACTGAAATTTAGAATTTCTTTGATAAAAAAGGTAGCCAATAAACCACAGTAGTAGTAGCAATACCTGCTGTGCAGTTGTTGCAGATATGTTGAAATATCATTTATGCCCTTCACTTTTTAGAAATTACTGAAGCTTTTTAGATTGCCATTGAATCTTGTTCCTGATTGGGTTAATAATGAAACACATACTATGTCCCACTTTTTAAAAATATCTTGACAATTTTATTTCAAGTTTCTTTCATATCTTAGGTCATGTTCCTCAGAAAAAGGCCTTGAGATGAGATTCATGTGAAAATGATTTATGAAGGGAGTTCTTCCAAGAAAAACTGGTAAAAGAGTAAGGGATGCAGGAACAGGGAAAGGAAAGAAGATAAGCAGGGCTCTGATTTCACATGAAGTCTCAGACTTAGCCTGATTGAGCTGGGAGTCCTGGAGTGGACATTATAAATCAGAGTATGTCCCAACTAGAGGCAGTGGAACTGGGTTTTCAAACTGTAGGACCAGTCATTAGAAAACACAACTCAGGAGATGGAAACTTCCAGGCACTTCCTGTTTTCTGTGTTTGGGCAGAGGGCCCCAGCGGCCAATACTAGTCCTTTGAAGAAATTCAAAGGTTTGGGTCAAGAAGCAAAGCATACAAAACTGGAGTGATGGGCGCATAAAAATGGTAAAAGCACTCCAGTGGAGCTGGTCAGAGTACTGACAGTGTCTATACTTTGTAATTTTACATGTTTTAGTCTATACATTTAAAAACATTCTGAAGGTGACATCATCAACATGGTGATGTAAGTAGCTACTGAAAACTCTCCCCCAGAGATTCAGCAAATAAAAAGACAATTTTCACCTATTCAGAACTCTGGAGAAAGGTGTAGATAGACTGGAGAAGGATCCCACAAATGCTGAATAAAAGAAAGAGAAAAATATCAGGTAGAAAACGTCCAATCCAGACAAGCTGGCCATCTCCCCTGCCCCTTGCTCAGTCTCACATGCCTCAGAAAGTGCAAAAAGGCAGCAGCTGGGGTCCCTTCCACCTCCCACCAGGGACACAGACTATCAAAGCACCCACAGCACTGAGACAGATCCACATCTACAACCAGACACAAAGAACCAAGACTACATGTACCCTGGCAGGACAAAAGGGCAGCAAGGAGGAATTTTACAAAGCGAAAGATTTTACAAAATGACAGAAAACCTACTTGAGCTAATAAGCGAGTTCAGCAAGATGGCAGGATACAAGATTAACATGCAGAAAAATCAATGCTGTAATGAGCTATTCTATAGACTAGGAATAAGCTATCCAAACAGATAATCAAAAGAAAAATTCCATTTATAATAACACCTAAAAGAGTCAAATATTTAGGAATAAACCCAATCAAAGATGCAAAGAACTTATACACAGAAAACTACAAAACATTGCTAAAAGAAATCAAAGAAGACCTGAATAAATGGAAAGACACTCAGTATTCATGGGTTCGAAAGCTATACGTCATTAAGACTCCTATTCCACCGAAATTAATCTATAGATTCAATGCAATACCACTCAAAATTCCAACAGATTATTTTGCAGAAACAGAAGCTAATTATCAGTTTCATTTGGAAGGATAAGAGGCCTGGAATAGTCAAAAATATCTTGAAAAATAAGAATAAAGTGTGAGGTATCGCACTTCCTGACTTTAAAGCATGTTATAAGGCCACAGTGGTCAAAATAGCATGGTACTGGCATACCGATAGACATATTGATCAATGGAATCAAATTGAGGGCTTGTAAATATATCCTCAGATCTATGGTCAACTGATTTTTGATAAGGATTCCAAGCCCATTCAACTGGGACAGAACAGTCTCTTCAATAAACGGTGTTGGGAAAACTGGCTGTCCATAATCAAAGGAATGAAAGAGAACCCTTATCTCACATCCTATTCAAAAGATAACTCAAAATGGATCAAAGACCTAAATATAAGTACCAGTACCATAAAACTCCTAGAAGAAAATATAGGGAAACATCTTCAAGATCTAGTGATAGGTGGTAGTTTCTTAGATTTTACACCCAAAGCACAAGCAATGAAAGAAAAAATAGATAAATCAGAACTTCTTAAAATCAAATACTTCAGTGCTCCTTTTTGACAAAAGGGTAAAAAGGCAATTGACTCAAGGAGTAATAATTATTATAGGGGTATATGGAAAAAAATGTACCTATAGTGTTCTTTGGACTATAGTTAACAGTAATATTTTAATACTCTTTCATCAACTCATCAACAATAACAAATGTACCACTTATTATATTTATACTCCCCTACTATTGTTCATATTATGGGCCAATAATAGGGGTGTATAAGGAGTATGGGAGGATTAGGGTCTTTTTTTTTTTAATTTCTTTTCTGTAGTAGCGGAATTGTTCTAAATTTGATCATGGGGCTGTATGTACAACCATGGGATGATACTGTGAACTAGTGATTGCATACTTCAAATGACTTCTATGCTGTGTGAATATATCTCAGTAAAATTGTATTTTAAAAATAAAGTAATAAAATATTAGAAAAATATTCAAAGAAGAGGTCTTCACCAGACTGCAAAAAAAAAAAAAAAGTCTTTTGGTGCAAAAAAAGTTTTCATCTTCTCCATGGCTAATGCCATAAATGACAGGAGTTTCCAGTTCCCAAATGTAGACACAGGAACTATTCAAGCAGGGTAATTTGAAAAACTGCCTGTGGATCCTTCCAGCCATCAGCATTTCTTTCCACCTAAGACATCAGGTACATTTCTTTCAACAAAATCATTCGTGTTTCCTAGTTTACCCCATCTGGTTAAAGAATGATATGAACTCAACTTGTGAGTTCTTATAGGTTTCTCACAAAAGAAAAATATGTATCAGTGATTGTGGATCTTTTCCATTCAGAGAAATGCCTTTAAAAGGTAGACTATCACAAGGTTAATTTAAAATCTAATGTTCCACTGAGATTATAATGGAAAAAAGCAAAGGCTGCTTGGCTTATTATATTAGGTTATATTAGGTTATATTAGGTATGCACACCTACTTACTTACAGCAATTAAAATTGCTGCAATTAATTAAATTAAATTAAAATAACTCAAAAATGAGTTATTTAACTGCAGAAATAAAGTTCAAGAAAGTACAACATAAACATCAACCCAGGAACTAGTGGGAGAAATTACGGCTTTTATTAAAAGACTACCATATAATTATTTTATCTAAGTATATGAATAATCATCTTAAAGCATATTTCATCTTTAAAACTTATTTATTCTAGGTTAAAATATTCTTAAAATTTTGTTTAAATTCCAAAATGAAAGCAAAAATTTGAAGGAAAAGCTGTTTATTGATTTTTCTTTTTGGTGCATGGTCTAGGGAAAAAAACTGTTTATTGACGTTCATTTTTCTGAAAATAGTGATACTACCTTCTCAGTTCAAATGAAGCAATAACTTTTGCAATGGAAAAATGTACGTGCAGGGTTAGAATTACCAGTATACTGTAAATTGAGTTTTATAAGTGAGAAAAAAATGCATAAAGGGGAAAAATTATGTGTATGGATACTCACATTCCCATAGCGCTTGGATAGGCTTTGTATTTCATCATCTTCCACTCACAAAAGAGTTAATTTAGGTGTAAAGTGTACAATATATGAATGTATATTGCAGTAATTCAATTGAGGACAAAATGAAAAGTGCACACACACATACGCCCACGCATGCATACACACACGTAAGACATTTAGGTAAAATTATTTTCATGAAATGTCAGTAAATGGCAAGCACTGTCTATAACTAGAGCAGTGAAAAAGGATATTATAAATAGAAATAACACATGATTACAGCTCAACATATACGACTTTAGCCTCCTTTTGCACTAGGTTTGAAATTTTGCTGAAATTAACAGCATCTCACATTAGATAAGAGCAAAAGAATGTTATGTGGAAAGGGCAAAATGACAGAGAGCTAGGATTTATTTCACTGAGTTGTAGAAAATCATCTAGATTTCAGAAGTTGTTCTCCAAAATTATCATTGTCTCCACCTCTATACACTAGATCTCATTCCCTCACTTATCTCAGAAAACTTGGCAATAATGGTCACTTCTCTTCCTATCTACATATTTCTTATTATAAATGCCTACTTTAAGAACTTGAAAGGTTTGAGACTTGACCCTGCTTTCCAGTTAACAAGTACCTTCCCACAATTTTATGGACACTGGGAGAAAACACAAGTCTCCTGGGTCAGAGACAAAGGTCTTTACTACTCCCAGCACAGCTAGTAGGATACACACCAGCAAAATTACATGGGATCCTTGTGCCCCAATTCCCATAAGGCAATGGAAAGAGGGTCAGGTGATGCTAATGCTCATAATGGGATACATTATAGGAAAGGAACCCTCTGCTTAGGAAATTAGATTTTTTTTAATGGGCAGAAGCCATCCTGATTTATATTTTGGAGAGAGACATTATCTGGTTTACCAAACAAACAAATCTCCCCCTTGCTCAGAGGAAAGTACTATCTGAATCTTCTAAGACCATTCATTATAAAAAGATTCTTGAAAAGATAATCCTGAACTAATGCAGTCAATGCCTCTACTTGCAAGGCATGTAAAAATGTGACAGACCCATGCAAAAATGTTTCCCAGCACTTATTTAAGTCCTTCTCATCACTAAAAGACAAAACACTCCATTGGCACCTCTCCCCTTCAGTCAGTACCTTATGGCTATCCTGTCCTCCACAGCCAAGTATCTCAGAGTGTTTCCGTTTTGCCATCATGGTCACTACTCATGTCATTGCATTTTGACTTTCACTGCCACTCTTGAATCCAAAAGACACTTTGCCCTTCTCATTCAACTTTTACTCTTAGCAACTTTCACACTGATTATGACTCCGTTCTTCTTGAGACTCTGTCTTCTCCTGGGTTTCCTGAAATCACATGTTCGTGTCTTCTTAATTCTCATAATGCCCTTTCCCAGTTTGTTTGCTGATTCCTCCTCAACCCATATCAAATTTTGGATTTCCTCTAATGCTAGGATTTCTTTTCTGACTCTACACTCTGTTCTGGGTAATTTTGTCCATTTTCTACATCTGTACCATTGTCTATACATTGTCTCTTCCTATATCTATATATCTAACCTCAATGTGTCTTTTGAATTGAGTATATTCAGCTGCCTCCTTGACTTTGCCCAGCTCAACCTCAGCAGATCAAATGTTGAACCCTAGAACTTCCTTCTCTAAATTTACTCTGCCTCCAGGACTCTCACCTTGGGAGACAGAACCATGGGCTTATTCACATAAATTAGAAAAAAAAAGGCATCATTTTCCAAGATACTTTACTTCCAGCTATCAGAAAATTTTCAGAATATACTAATCTTAGTAAGAAAAGAAAAACACTATCTCCACCAGCTGGAAAACTGTCATAAAAATATAAATCCAGGTGGTGCAATGGTAGCACAGTGCAGAATTCTTGCCTGCCATGCCAGAGACCCAGGTTTGATTCCTGGAGCCTGCCCATGCCAAAAAAAAAAAGAAATCCATGCTGTCAGTGGTTTAAATGACAACTCTTCAAAGTGACACCATTATTCACTGCAAAGCACATCTGATAGCCCTGACTACAGAAGAATTTCTCAGTTTAAAAATATTGCAACATTTTATACATGCATTGGTTGAATGAAATAATTAATCCCATTTCAGATACTTCCATATTTTAAAAAAGGAAAATAAAATTAAAACTGGCATTGTTAAAATCATGTCCTTGAAAGCTTCTGAAAGTAACAAGGAACAGCAGTGTGTGGCCTTCTTTTTACCATGAAATCCACACTGAAGACAAAGAGAGGTCTCTGAGAAGTAAGCTTTCATTTTCTCTCCTTTCCCTGCCTGTCTCTTTAAAATGCACTGCAGATGCAAAGCTGATTCTTAAAACTAAAATAAAAAGAGAGAGGGCTTGTAATTTTCCAGCTTGAAAGAGCAATAAGCAAATTGCTGCCGTGACGCAGCTGTAGGAATGCTGATCAAAAAGCAAGTTCACAGGGAACAGCAATGTGCAAAACGATTATTAACACCAGAGGCCTATAGATCGTTTGATACCTCATGGCTTAAATGAAAATCTTTTCTGCAACCTCTTGCTGAATGGACTTGGGTCTTAAGAAATACAAAAATGCAAATCTTAGCATAGTTTTCTAACATTTGCTTCCATGCCTCAAATACGGTGGGACTTACTTTGAGTAATATGGAATGTATCAATCAACTGATACATCTTTGGAACATTTTACTAATTCAATTTAGCCATTACTACGGAAATTATATTCATACTCCATTCCTTTAAGAGTTTAGTGCATCACTGACATATATCTACATTAACATTAGGTATGCAGCAGCATCTTATTAACTTGTATAATGGCATTTAAACAATATTGGATATGTTATAAAATTGAGTCAGAAGCAGTATATATTATAGTCATCTGCAGAAATTTGCCAATTTGCAGTTGGATATATTGAACTGCAACATTCAGTTTGGCCCTTTGAAAGTAGAGGAATTTATTTAAGGCAGTTCAAAATCATTCACTGCAGCATCTGCTAACAAATCCATTCTGACAATTTCTTAGCCTGACTAGCTCAAACAGAAGAAATATAGCTCAGTAAAGACAGAAGGGCCCCAAATTAAAACTTTGATAATATATCTGAAAAACATCATTTTAGAATGAAAGGGGAAAATAAACTAAGAAGAAAGCGACTGCAATGAGTTTTCTGCAATAAATTCGGGGTTTTAAGAGAATGGAATAAGAGCTACATGGAAAGGATTAATGTAATAACCATCAAAAACTCCTAAAAACAGTGTACTTACTGGGGTTTGGGAAGGCGAGGGAGTGAAGACAGGATTGGAAACCTGTCCTAGAAGGGAATGGGAAAGAATTTACATCTGCTAAGGGTCCACTGCGTGGCTCAGGCGGCCCACCTCAGGCATTTTCCCAAGGTGAGCTCACTTCAGTGGGTCCCCGTGACAGCCCTCTTGTGCCATTATTAGGACAATCCTGAGGCTAAACCATCTGCCCAAGGGGAGTGGGTGGTGGAGCTGGTCTGGTTCATGGTCCGTGCGCTCTTCACCTTACCAGTGCCTTGGATACTCCACTTTACAGAACCCAAGAGCTTCATGAGAAGCTATGCAGGGTTCACCTCAGGAAGACAGAGAAGCCTCTGCTACCCCAGCCCTGCCCCTCAAGAACATTGCTCCTGCTTAGGTCCTTTGTTTCATCACTCTCTCCTGCGAGATTTCTTTTGCCTGAGTTTGCAAATAAACCACAGTTCACAAAATGGGTTAATTCCTGGGAAGCTGACTGGGATCCCTGAACTATCAGGGTCCTATTACATTTAGAATGTTATATGGACGTACAAATCTGGAGAAACTGCTCCATCCTGGCTTGTCCTGAAGACAATGCCATTGTCCTTCTCTGGGTATTCTTGATGTGCTCATGTGGATTGCCTCCTGTTGTGGATGTGAGCAGCCAGCGACGGATTCTGTTTCACTGGTGGTATCTCAAGGCCCCATAGCCAACTCAGGATATTCCTACTTGGGTAATATGGGTTTGGTTTTTTTTTCATTCTTTTTGACACTGATTCTCTTTGAAAAGGCTCAGTATTTTCCCTTTGGTTCTCTGAAGCCATAGCTTAAGAATGGATTCCTTCTTTTCCATCAGTGTGTGCCCGTGGGATCTGAGCTGATGCTTTTCTCCCATCTGTTCCCTACCCAGATTTCCTCTCCATCCTTCTCCACTCTGGTGTGTGCCCAGGTGGGTGATCTGAATGGCCACATCAGTGGGATGCCTGGCCTCAGAACGTCAGGCCGGCTTTGCCATTTGGAGGGGCCGGCAGAGGACAGAGGGAGAAAGAAGAGATTGATGTATTCATCTCTAGGTGTGTCTGTCCTCTCATGTCTCTCTACTGAAAAACACAGCTTCTATCAAGCAACCCTCTCCATAGAGCTACCCTCCGTGTTCAGGAAAACATTTCCCTTGCTCCTCTGTGACCTTGGAGTGCTACACTGTTCCCTATGGGTTTCTTAAATCCAGCCCATGTATTTGAAAACTATTCATTTAATTAATTCTTATCAGTTACCCAGCGCGTAAGCCATCTGTTTTCTGCAGGGACCTGACTGACAGAGGAGTCATGCTCACCAAGCCAGTTCTGCCTAACTGCCCTGCCAAGAAATAGGACCACCAAGAGACAGTTTACAGATTGCAAGGAAATCACAATTAAGAGAGATGTCAACAGTCCAAAATAATGTGTCCAGATGAACAAGATGAAATTTAATACAAACAAATGTCAAAATCTAGCTATGTTAGAAAGTTAACTACACAACAGCTACTTGACAGCATTTCACTTTTAAAAAATAAATCTGTAGAATGAATTTCCTAGAACATTGGATCTCATGAAGGCACAATTTTGCCCCCCAGGGGACATCTGCTAATGTCTGGAGACATTTTCGGTTGTCACAACCACAGGGTGCTACTGGCACTTAGCGGACAAAAATCAGGGATGCTGTTAAATGTCCAGCAATGAACTTGGAAGCCCCCCAATAATTATTTTGCCCCAAATATCTGTAGTGCCAAGACTGAGAAGCCCCACCTTAGAGTATGAAATGCATTAAGAACTAAGAAGCATAAACCATGCTTGGAAAAAGTACAGAAGCAGCTCCTGCTGTGAAGGAGGTAGCAGGTAACACTGCTGAGGTCTGGGCAGGAATTCCAGCTCTGGGAACGCTGACTGTTTTGGCAATGCCTCACTGCTGTGAAGGCCCTTGTATTCAGTATTTGCCTCCAAAGTCTTAAGAATAGGCAGACTTTTCCAGCATCTTATTATAAAATATTTCAAGCCTATGGCAAAATTGAGAGAATTTTACAATGAGCACTCATATACCTGCTGCCTAGATTCTGCCATTCAGATATTTTAAAAGGAATATTATTTTTTTCTCTTCATGTGTTCCTGTAGCAAAAGTGAAATGTCAATGACTACATGGAAGTTTAAATGATGCCAGTTGCTTACATTACGTAAAGGAAATAGAGTATGACGATTATGCTTGACATGGAAATTTTAGAAAGATGATTGCATGCTGTAATTGCATTTACAAAACTCAATTCATGGATTTTTAAAATGGACTATTTTTGAGGGCTTGTATTGACTCATCATTCTTTTAAAAATTCATCAGAGTTAAACACATCAAATACAGAGTTAGCCACATAAATACACCTGCAAAGTGCTGCTCTTTGTCAGAACTGAATCCCAAGAATCAGAAAATTGCGACTCCATGCTTATGCTCACCAACTCTAATTGCCTGTCAATTTAATATTTGATAATAACCAAAATGACAGTCAGATCCAGTAGGCATTATTTTCTTTGTTCTTCAGTGTTTCTGTAACATTTTGGGTTTTCAAGGAGCAAGACAATCAGCATTTCTCCTAGTCATTCCAAGAGAATAATCTACATGCAGCCTTTCTCTACAGGTAGGGAAAATAATCACTGTTAATTCCAGACCTTAACAAATATTCCAAAAATATTTTGCCCTTTCCACCCAAATGAAACAACCTCGAGAAAATTTACTCTAAAAGAGTAAATTTAGATTATCTAAAAGATTATCTAAAATTAAAGATTATCTAAAAGACACCACAATGAATTCATACTAGCATATTAGAAGATTTTGTGGAAATTAGTTTAAATGTAGCCTCATCCTGTAGGAGCCATTTGGTTTGGTTTCACATATATTTTAGGAAGCAATTTTTACACTTGGCTTCTCCCCTTTCCTTTTAGACTCAAATCCCGGTCTTCGGAACTATTGAACATTAATGTCCGAAGAAAAATTTATATTAACCAAGCCGACCTTCCTCATTCTCTTGTCCCTGCCCTCTCTCTCCAGTCCCTTCATTATTTCACACAAGACCACTTAGCAAACAGGTTTTGAAAACACTGACAAACAGCATACAGAATTCATAAGCAAGAAAGTCAGATACAAGGGGAGCATTCAAGGGAATTAATGGCTCAAAACCATGTTCATCTCACTGAATAATGCAAAGGGTAACACAAAAGAACTGTTGAAGGGTCTCTCTTAAAGAAAAATGGTCGTAGTTTAACAATAATTAGAGCTGATAGAAGGAGCTGAAAGAAAGGGCAGAACGATTTCCTTACCTTCTGAGATCCAGCTCAACAGATTAAATCAGAAGTTTTCCTGAGAAGAGCTTAGGCTCAAGTATACCATTTTATGTGTTCCCACAATTATAATCTGAAGGCAATTTAATACAAGTATGTGAAGACTTATCGACAGGTTAATTGCACCCTTTAGTGAAGAAATCCATCTTGAAATGCACAAAAGCAGTAAGTAAGCAAATTATCCATTCGTCTAGGGTTAGAAATGGGGTGAGTTAGGATGATGGAGCTTATATGGTTGTTCATGGAAGGAACAGCTAAGAATTTTTTCATGTCTCTGTATGAACCAGCTGTTTCATACAAAATTAACAGTTTGTACTAAAATGGACAGGAAACATATTGGCCCAGCATTAATAATTGTTACTTAAAGTAATTTGCACTAGAGAGCATTTTACTCCTTCTTAGCATCCTACCTCTTTACTAGCCTTTTTAAAGATATATATATCTTATAGATATTTCAGAAGTCATTTTTATACCCCTTTTTCAATGATACACAATTTTTCCACTTTAATTTGGCTACACATAGGTAGGCTTAATGCCCTGGGTTGATTTTAATATGTATTAACTATTTATACATGTACTTATGCATATGCATGAGTCATATTGAACTGCAGGTATTTTCCTTAGTAGGCTGAATTTGGACTTGCTGGGCTTCTTTGGGTCCATTGCTTCTAATCTTTACATTAATTCTGATGATCTACTTTTGATATTTCCACTTTAATGTATTTTTGAGAAAAAGTCAACATGAGTGACATTTAACTGTAGTATTTGAACATTGACATTTAAAATTTTTTCATATTAGATAAAAAAAATGCTATGTGGAAATAAAGTAGTGGAATTTTGTAGTGTAGTGAAGTCAAGACCTGTATGTATTAGATTGAATCTTGTCATATGAATCGTTGTATTTCCATTTTCAACTCTAATGTCTACTGAATCTTATTCTATCAGCTATGTGAAGATAAAGTAAGCATAGATAATGACTTTAACTCAGTCAATAATGTGATACAACATGCCACTGATTTCTACATCAGGTTAAACTGTGGTTTTCATGGTGTTTGATCTCTTTAGTGTCTTTCCTTTATAGAGAGCATGCATGTGTTTTTAAATAAAATTATATTATAAATGTCTTCCAAATATTAAGATCCTACCTTGCAATATGAAATACAAATTTGACAATGCGAAATGTCAGTTCTAAATGTAAGGCAAATGCAAGTTGGTTTGATCTCTCTATTGGGCATACCTGAGAATAATGTAATTTATCATGTGGATATCACCTTCTTGGCAACCACAGTGGAATAGTAAAGATGTCCTATAGGAGACACCAGATGTAAAACTTAAGTAGTTAGAATTAATCCACAAAAAGCTATGACTGGTGACCTAGGAAACACTTAATATTGAAATGCTAAGCTATGCAGTCTTCAGCAAGTGAAAATCGTTAAGAAATATACATTACAGATAAGGCATTTTGTTTCTTGCCTTGCTTTGTTGTGTGGAGCTTCTGATGCTGCTATTGTCATTTTAATAGGTTTTCAAAAACTTTCCTGCAGAGTGAAATTCCCAGAAGTATTTCTTTATCCTACTATTAATAGCTTATAATCTTCACAGTCATGTTTGTTTCTGATTTGCTAAGCTATGTGTTTTCTATTTTATGGTGTTCCTTCACGTTTGCAAAGGGTAGCATCCAGTTTCCCTTTGCAGGGCTAGAATAGACCAGGAGCTACCCCACTCATGGTGAATGGACGTGTACCACAGAAGAGCTCAAGACCCAGGTCAAATGGAGAGGTGTTATCTAAGGCATGGCTGGAACATGCTGATATTCATACAGCTGAAGCGAAAGTCTAAAAGGGAGGGAATTCATCCAAAAAATCAAGAAGGAGAAAGGGTGGGAACAGGGTGGGTGGTGATTCATAGCCAGAATATGTTACATTTCTCTGTCATGTGATGTGTGATGTAAGATGTTGCTGTTAGGTAAGTTCTTTAAAGGAGGCACAGATGGGTAGTATAAAGTATTTATCAGGAAAAGCTAAACGCTTTCAATATTTTCCCTTACTACTGAAGCTAGGCATTTCTTTCCTTCTTTCCTGGAGATTGTGGATAATATGCTTCCCAGTCCAAGGTGAGTGGTGGGGTGATATCAGCTAGCTGAGCAACTAAATGATGATATTTCTGCATTGAAGTTTAAGCTAAGGGAAGCACATCTCCATCTAGTAATAAGGGGGCTTTACACCATAAGTTACCTCACCAAATGGTTTCCAATGGCTGTCAATGAGTGGGACTAACCAGAACAAAGGTGAAATCAAAGTTTTCACCACTGAAGTCTGCTCAAGCCATTTGACACTTGAGTGTACTACAGCCTCCCTAACTGTCCCTCTCCTGACCTTTGCAGAAAACATGTCCGTAAACTCAATCATGTTGGATCCCAACATTTGAACTATGTCTCTTACAATCCAGAGAAAAGCTTAGTTGCCCACAGAAGCTGGTATGCAAAAATGCCAGCAAGCACCAGACAAAGAACAGGAACATCATTGGAGTTTGACTTGACCTGAGCCGCTACATCCTTGCTCCACTCAGTATTTTTATAGACGTGGGCTCAGCTACAGTGGGACAAACATGTCCTGATGCGCCACATGTCACTCTAGAGCATTTCTGGCTTATGTAGGACCAAGTCCACCTGGAGGAGTGAGAGAGGCTGCAAGTCACTTGCAACTCACCTCCACAGTGAGTTGGGCATTATCTTTCCTAATCTCAGGTAGAGCTGATCCCACGTGCCAATATAACCACCCACCATGCCTTGTGGCTATCTGAGTAGCTCTCCCTCTCTTTTTTCCACTACCTAACTCTTTGGGAATATCTGTTCTTCATGTCTGGCATGACATTGTCCTCTACCCCTGGAAAATTAAACTCCAGCACTCCATTTCGTGACTTAAGATCTGAAATAGAATTTTATACTAATCAACACAGGCAGGGGAGGCAGGGCATGAAGGAAAGGAACTGGAGGGAGCAGCATATGGCCAGAGCCATGTTTCCAAGGTACAGGCATGCTGACAAAAGTGCACAGTGGGGCTTTCAGCATCCCAGCTTAGCTATCTCTGTAATGCAGAGCCCAGCCCTGCACCTGACTCCTGAACCCTGTCCAACAAATATAGAATGAAGGCAGGAGCAGTGCAGATCTCTTTCCAAGGGATTGCTTGAGCTTACTTAATATTTTGATGCATCACTTTTCCTACTTATAGAATGACAGAACATCTCCCATAAGTTTCAAAAGGCAAAGAGAAAATGTTTATAAAGTGTTTCTAGATCACCATGTAAAAATATGATGTCATGAAATGACAAAGCGCATTTGGACTTCAGGTCTTGACTTGTTTCCCCCAGTGATCTCTGTCCTGGTTTCCTGGCTGTGATAATAAATACCACAAAATGGACTGACTTAATGAAAAATTATTGGCTCCCGGCTTTGAAAGTAAGAGATGTCCAAATCAGGGTATGGGCAAGGCGATGCTTTCTCTCTGAACAGTGGTACTATGGGGCTGGCTGCTGCTGGTCCTTTTTCCTTGGCTTTTCTGGCACATGGCAATGCACATGGAGATGTCCTCTCCTTTCTCTTCTGGGTTCCAATTATTTTCAGCATCTATTCCTCTTCTGGCTTCATCTCCATAAAACCTAAAGTAAAATCAAAAGTTCCTATTTATAATGAGTTCATTCCCACAGGAAGGTAATATGATTAAGAATATGTTTTCCCCCCTGGGGGTACATACTTTAACATTCCATAATCTCTAAGCAATCTTTCATGCTCTTCCTAATTAACATTATCCCAATTACCCAATCTACAGAGCGTTGTACATTCCTATTGTAACTTTTCCTTTGTTGCACATATCATATGGAATCTTTTCGTATACTTCTTCCAGCAATAAAAACCAACAAATTAAAAAAAAAAAAGCCCAACTTTTATTCAAAGCTGTTCTCAGTGGATTCTGAACCAACTCTCTGATTAAGGAGGAGAAAAAAAATATTTCTACCAGGTGTACACTCTGTCATTTTATGGGTACCCATTTCCAGGGAGAGCATTCACTCAAATCCACCCAACGCTGATGCATGTCAAAAGTTTTCTTGAGCATAACAGAAAGTAAAGAAAAAATACAGACGTAATCATTTCATCAAGAGTAGTTGAATAGGGAATCTAAAATTAATTCTCAGAGGGGAAAAAACACCCGACATATTTAATACACACAGAAACAAGCACAATATGCCTGTTGTGGTAGTTAGGTTCAGGTGTTAACTTGACCAAGTGAAGGTGCCTAGTTCTGTTGCTGCGGACATGAGCCAATGGCATGTGAACCTCATCTGTTGCTGATGACATCTGCAGTCAGCTAGGGGACATGCCTGCTGCAATGAATGATGTTTGACTTAATTGGCTGGTGCTTAAATGAGAGACTGCAAGGTAACACAGCCCAAGCAGCTCAGCATACCTCATCTCAGCACTCACAGCTCAGCCCAGGCCTTTGGAGATGCAGAAAGAAATCACCCTGGGGAAAGCTGTTGGAACCCAGAGGCCTGGAGAGAAGGCCAGCAGAGATCACCCTGTGCCTTCCCACGTAAGAGAGAACCTCAGTTGAAAGTTACAGCCTTTCCTCTGAAGAACTAATGAATTAAATCTCCTTTTATTAAAAGCCAATCCATCTCTTTTGTGTTGTATTCCAGCAGCTAGCAAACTAGAACACCTGTGTAAAGGTATTTATTCTTATTCTGCATGAAAATAAAATTTTGTTGAGGAAACAGGAAAAGGAATGAAGCATTCCAGTGAAATATCTATTCCATAAAAATCAATTCCTCATCAGAATAATAATAGTGTACCTTTACTATGACTGAACATTTGATTTAACAACAGTAGATTGATGTGAGGTTTGAGTTCATTGTAAATTCCATGTGAATTTCTTTGGGAGACATGGTGTCAGAAAAGGAGGCCCCTGAGCTCTACCTCAAGGGACTACAGGTTGTTAACACTGCCAGGGAAAGGGGAGGGGGGAGGTCAGGACCTTCTCCAAGAGCTTGAGGAGGTGCTGCAAACAGGGGGAGATGTGAGACATTAAAGCAGGGCTCTTAAAAATATCTCAAGTATTAGTTGAAACAGTTAGTACCTTTTTTAAAGTATGAGGGGTCTGGATATGTGGAAAGGAATATTTACTTCCATTTGGAATTTGTTTAATAAATGAGAATATTTAATAAAATACAATTTAGAAAAGTAATTTTCTTGAGCATTTTTAAACGTTGATTACATATTTGATTACTAAAATTTCCATAAGCATTTGAATAGTAATAACACACTTAGCAAGAAAGATTCTTTTGAATACTTCAAACCCCTAAAGCATCATTAAAAATGTAAATATAATAGCTATAAAACTTATTTCTCCATCTAGAACTCTTCTAAATGATCAACAGCACAGATTTATTTATTTACTTCATTTCTTCATTACTCCTGGGTTGTTTTTATACGTTCCTAGAATTATTGATAGACTTATTTTGACATCTTCCCAGGCCTTAAGTTATATTATTCTGGTTGCTTCCTGTTATTACAGTATCTTAGCAGACCTCAGAAAAAAAGAACGTCTTCTCAGGCCAACTGCTGTTTGGGAAGCTTGAATACCAGGGCACTAAGTGTGATAGCTCCTCCCCAGGGGAAGCAAACCTGAGCTGCTAAGCATCAACCTGCATTTCCTTTTCATAATTAAATTTCAATAAGACTTTTAATTCTAGACCTTCTACCTAGGTTTAGTTTTTTCCGCCAAGTCTTGTGACACTTCCCCCGAGGTCCTTTTAAAGTATCACTTGATCTGCATTACACAGTCTGCAAGCCAGTCTTTCTAATGCATTGCTATCTGCAGCCTGTGCACAGTATTAAAAACATGTTTTGTTTTGTTTTACCAGTGTTTTAGTATAATTAGTAAGGTCACCAGGAGGTCTCATTTCCTGGTAGAAGGACTGAGTCTGCATAATTCTATTTCCCTTTGGGACATTTAACTAATTCATCATTTTGGATCTTGGTGTTCCAACTCTCTTTATACTTGTCATGGTTACCAGTTAGTTCATCTTTCTTGTCTGGAGCTACAGCACCCATTTTTTCTCTTGGATTCCCATGTTTATTTTTTTTTCTTATTTATTTACATGGATAGAAGTAAGTACATATGCATTCTTTATCAACTTAGAGTTGATAAAAGAAACAAAATAGTCATGCATTTTAACAACACCTACTTATTAAAATCAGTAAAATTATTTAAAATCATTTCATTTTATTCATCTTTCTTTTCAGTCACAACTCTCGTTTGTACCATTTTTATTGTCTCTTATTTTTTTCAGTTTTAGTTGTGATTTTATTCACCTTAGTTCAGTAAAAATGCACTTGTGTTAAAGATCTTATAAATAAAGCAACAAGCCACTCATATGCTATAGAAGTCACCCCTTTCAGCATGGAATTTTTTTAATCAGTATTTCCTGTAGTGGTTACAAGATCATCAGATACAATGATGTACACAACCTAACAAGGCAGGTGGATAAAGAATTTACATCATGTGGTAAAAATATACATATTCAAAGTTAGCGTGAGGACAGGTAGAGAAGGAGGTGAAGGGACGCTGTGGGTAAGGATGCCCTTTGGCTCACTATTGCTTTCTCCTCCATTACAGCAAATAAATTTCACTAAGAGATTCAAGTATTCCACACTCATCTAAATCACAGGGTAATTGCTAACCTACTACATAGGCAGTCTAAAGTGACATAACTGTGATCTTTCTGTGATACTGCTGTGAAAACAGCAGTGGTCAACCCCAGGCAAGTGGCAGGAAGCGTCAGGTCATTCATTTTAAGTTGAACTTGGAGGATGTTTAATTTGTAAAAAGCATGTCTCCTTCTGCTACATTTTCATCACAATTGACGTCTCAAGAGTGGAGAATTTTGAGGGTTGGATCACATCCTTAAAATGTGAGAAATTTTAAATAACGTGTTTTGGTTGTGCCTTTAACAGATAATGTGAATCTATAGCTTTAAACCAAAAAGTAGAAACGAGTGCATGTGAATTTCAATGCCTCCAAGTTTTAGCACTCTAGTTTCTACCACTCATCCAGAAAATGAAACAGATATAACTTCCTGTTTATTTACCAAAACAGGCACCCATTTGAGTTCTTAGAGAAGATCCAGAATAAGGAATGCCACCACATTTTTCTCTGGGGACATTTTAGAATGTGGATCAAAATTCTAAGTTATTCAAGATTCCCGCAAAACAGTGTTTTTCTGCATGTAATTGTCTAGAGAATAGACCAACCATGAAGCAGCTTGATGTCTCCTCATACTGCAGGAGATTGTTGTATACTAAAATGCTTCTAACAATCTCGAATTCCCAAAATACTAGAAACATGTTGACCACAATTAGAAGGTAAACAAATTGAGGAAAATATTTTCTTTGACAAGGGATAACCAGGCATCCACACAAGGATGTGATATGGACTGACTTGATGCCAGCCAAAGGGGCACTTCCTACAAAAATACAAAGCAAATGACACTTTGGTGAGTGCCAAGTTAAAGCAGACCTCCAGCTCTTGTTCTAACTTCTGGCCTTGATGCCGTGCTCTGCTCAGGAGAAGCTTGCTGCCACTCTTGCCTCTGCACTGTGACCAGCACCACTGGCCATCGGCGTTGTAACATCCTCTGACACTTCGCCAGACCAGGCTCCCTAGATGACTCATTCTTTCAGCTCTTGGGCTGATGGGTTTCAGACTCAGGTATCCTCCACCTTTAAATGTGCTGTGTCTTTGACCTGATTATTGCATATTGGCTGCATTGGTATCTTACCAAACAAATAACTATATTGAGCATTCAAATCATAGTTCTGTTGAATCCACTTTCAAGTACTAAATTCATTTCTGATTTGATCTGCTTTCAGCTTGTTACAACAATTATATTTACGTGACAGAAACCTGACTTGGTATGTGGTTGTATCAGGAGTCAGCAACCTTGAAAAGCAGTTCAGAGGTGTTTTTATATGGCCTCATATATCCTGCTTTGCCTCAGTTATTATAACAAATGATTCTCTGGGGTGTCATGCTTGACAAACATATGCTTAAAGATAATTTTACAGAGATTTCTTTAGTTGTATGGAAACTCTTCTATGAAAAGTTGACAGGTTCTATGGACCTAAAGAGAAACTATAATGTCTCCCTGAATGCTTTTAAGTTATTGCTTGTGGTGGATTGTGTTGTATTCCCCAATTTGGACATGTTCTTGTTTCTGGTCCATATCCTGGTGGGTATGAACTCATTGTAAATAAGATCTCTTCAAGATGTTACTTCTTCAAGGTGTGGCCTTCCTGAGTCAGGTCGGGTTTTAATCTGGATCACTGGAGCCCTTTACAGGCAGTATGAAAGTCAGAGGGAGAGAGAAGCCACAGGGAGGAAACATTGCCGTGTATGTTGCTATGCAGTGGAAAAGCCAAGGGATCCCAAAGATTACTGGCTAGCTGGAAGATATTGCTCCAAGAGGAAGTAATAAGCCTTTTAGCCTTTGAAAACATGGGCCAATAAATTGCTATTTAGCTGACCCATTGTAGGGTATTTGTTTTATTAGCCAGGAAACTAAAACCCCGATCAAATTGCTAGTTCCTATTGGGGGAAAATAAAGAACCATAAAATCCCTCAAAGATCTATTTTGTTGGTAACATAAAATGCAAAATATTTCACTTTACAAACTCTAAAATTTGAAAGCATGATGGCCTAGATTAAATAATAGAGTTTATTCAAAGTGGAATATGCTCGTTTTGGAGCTCAGTTTTACTGCTTGAAATACAAAACAACTTCCTAAAACTCCTAGGTAGGAACCCTACAATTTAAATGATCTGTAATTAAATGAATTGATCAATGTCAGTTGGTAACATCTCATTTTTATCCCTCAGTAAGGATTTTTAAAATTCTAGAATAGGTGCATTTTACTAGTCTTATGCCAACAGTTTCATTCTAACTAGCTCATGAGAGGCATATGTCACACATAGGAATTGATCTTCGTCCTTCTCACTTTCATACACTTCAGAAATCGGTTTGGAAACTCACCGTGCTGTGTCCATTCACCAACAAGAGAAAGGCTTGATTAGCCTTCAGCTGTAAGTGCCTTCTAATTATTTTAATTATTTCACTCAGGTTGACATGATCTGGTATGAGGAACGTGGTTTTATCCAGTACAGGAAACTGCTTCTAGGCCTTGTATTTTTCTGTTACCCCTGGGATTTTGGTAGAACGCTGGTCTCGGATTAATCATGCGTCCACTCTTCGTGTGAAGAAGTGCAGCGCTGCTTGAAGATCTCCTTCTATGACACGGCAGGGTGTGGGGCAGCTGGGGCACCGGTGCTTCTTGACCTTTCTCTTTTAATTATCATTATGAATCCATGGCTTTAAGGACTTACTTTGTTCCTTTTACCAGTAACCATAGTTATGTTTGAGGGTCACATGATCCCATCCTGGCTAGTGGGTGTCGCTTTACGTTGCTTCCTTGCTTTGGGGGTCACTGAATTTTCCAAATCACTCCTGATTGTTTTCCTGCTATAAGATATGGTGTCATGGGGCACACCGAAAGAGAGACCATGTAATTCAAAACTTGCAACATTTGGAGGCTCCAGCGAGATCATCCCTAACGGGACATCTGGTGACCACAGGTCCTGGGGATTGCCCCCGGAACTGAGGTCCGGCCTAGGGGAAGGCCTCATAGAGACGTTCCTCTGCCCCAGGCAAGGACCAGGAACTGGGCCAGTTCTACAGGACCCTCTGAAATTATACAAAATCTGGTGGAGCCATCTGTTCCCGGAAACCTCACCAGTGAGTACAGGTCTGTTATTGGATCCAGTGAGAGCCTCTGGAAGGCTGGACACAGCATTACTTCCAAGGTCAGGTCCCGGAGCAAGACATTGCCCAGAGCTTCTGGTTAGGAATCAATTAAGGATAAGGCTTTTATGTGTCTTGGTTTAGTTTGTCCCTTCTCTCATCTGTTGGTCTCGTCACATTCTGTGTTGGTCTCGTCGCATTCTGTGTCGTTCTTGTCAAAATTGCCATGGGTTAGTCAAGCTTATCTGTCTGTACTCCCCTTCAATGTTTTTTGAAAAATTTCCAGGAATTTCAATGGAAGGCCAGAGAGTATGGAGCCCCTGTCAATGCCTTCAACTTGAAAAAATTCTGCTCATGGGAGTGGCCAACTTTTGGTTCTGGGTGGCCTCCTGAGGGAACCACAGATCTATCTGTGGCTTATAAAGCCCAAAGGATGATTTTTGGTGATCCAGGCCACCCTGACCAAATCCCTTATATACTAATTTGGATTGAAATTTTAACAGAAAAACCCAGTGCTTATGGTCTTGCCTGGAGTCCCAAAAAGAAAGACGCCCCCAGAGCCAAAACGGCCCTCTTAATAAAAACCTCTCAAAAAAAAAGGACTAATGGGGTCCCAGTATTGATAGGACCATCGGAGGATCCGCTCCTGATGGACCCTCCCCCATGCCCAACAGTCCCTCCACCCCCTCTAAGACCAGAGGGGAGAATAGGACAAGAGGCAGCAACCAGCCCCTCTAATACCTGGAAGGTGACCCTCAGTCCCCCCATACCAGAAGTGCCTCTGCTTACCACCCTTCTTCTGGTTCATAATCACCGGATTCTTCCAGCGCCCCAATTTTACCCTTGAGGCAGGTTGGCCCTGCCCCGGGGGACAACTATATGTCCCCTTTTTCCTCTAGCGATCTGTATAATTGGGGAAACCAGAATTCCTCTTTCTCTGAAAAGCCCCAAGGGCTCATCTCCCTCTTGGAGACTGTCTTTTTTACCCACCAGCCCACCTGGAATGACTGCCAAGAGCTCCAGGCCCTCTTCACCTCTGAGGAATGAAACCGAGTCAGGAGAGAGGCGAGGAGGTTAATTCTTGGACCTGATGGACAGCCTACTACTGAATCAGCCAAATTAGAGGCTGTGTTCCCCTCCACCACCACCCCCCCCAGATGGGACCCCAACACTGATAGAGGTAAGGAGGCTCTCGATCGGTATTGCCAGACTCTGCTCTGGGGAATATGAGCACCGGCCAAGAAGCCGACCAGCTTGTCTCGGGTAAGTGAAACCTTACAAAAGCCGGACGAATCTCCAGCCACTTCCCTTGAGTGACTCCTTGAGGCATACCGCTTGTACACCCCTATAGATCCAAAGGCTCCCGAAAATAGATGAGCCGCCAGAAATGTAGCACGAAAACCAGGAACAAGGCTGCAGGCCTCCAGGAACATTCCACGAAGTTAGAACAGGCTGAGACTAAGGATCCATAGTTTCGGGAAGCAGGCTTTTTTTGCTATAGCCATAGGGCTCAGCTGAATAGCCTCTGAAAGTCTGAGCCCTGAACAAAAGGCAAACTTAGCTTTTATAGACTGTATGACATGTTAAACACAAGGTAAACAATTGGCTGATTTAAGTTGAGAATGGCCCAGAGCTGAAGCATTAAGGGCCCCCACCCCAGAAATGTCTTATCTTGCCTACGTGCACCTTCACCAGTTCCTGAAGGCTAGGGAAGGAGGTTTCTATCCCAGGAATGTGTCTTATCTCACTTGCCTGCAAGGAGAGGGGGTTTGGGGATTTTCCACAAATAGCACAGCTAAATCAGAAAGAGGGGGAGGCCTGCCTGCTACAATGGAAGCAGCTGCCCTACATTGTAGTCTGTACAAAAACTGTTTCCTTTTGTAGAGACTAGAACAAGATTAAGCCTGGGCACTGGAGGTATGCTGGAGAGTAGATGGTGGAAAAAGTGCTGCTGTTACTCTGGGGTTGTACTTAGTAAAGACAGAACTAGGAAACACTGCTCAAGTCCTAAGTGCCCAGTGATGTTTTCTGTCAATCTGGTCATCTTCACCTTCCCCCTCCATTATCGTCTGCTCAGTGCCCCAGCTGGTTAAGCTCTCAGACAGTCATCAGGGCTCCCTTATTCTTCCAGCAAGTTTTAGCCAGTGGGAGTGTCCATCAGGAGATCATAGTGGGGGAGGAGAAAAGGGTGAGCTTATAGCTTCCCTCACCTACTACTTCAATGCCACAGTCCTGCCAGATGCTGCATCCTTCATTTTACTGCTCCAGGCAGCTGGCCCTCCCCCATGAATCCAGTGTGACCCTCAGGCCTTGCCTTTGAGTGACAGAGCTACCACATCCCTGGTTCAGTCTCTTAACCTGCCCACATATCTCCCCACCCCTCTCTCATTCTCTCTCTGTAGTTTTTGAATGGATTGTTTCTCCTTTTGGGACTCGATGTCACTGCCTTAACACATTATATTCTGGTATACCCTAATTTTCTTATAGTAGATGATGTTCTAGTTTGCTAGCTATTGGAATGCAATATACCAGAAACATGAAAAATGGCTTTTAAAAAGGGGAATTTAATAAGTTGCTCATTTACAGTTCTAAAGCCATTTAAAGAAAGTCTATAGAAATGTCCAATCTAAGGCATCTGGGGAAAGATATCTTGGTTCAAGTAGGCCAATGAAGTTCAGGGTTTCTCTCTTGGTTGGAAGGGCACATGGTGCAGTCTGCTAGCTTTCTCTTCTAGCTTCTTGCTTCATGAAGCTCCTCCAGGGGTGTTTTCCTTCTTCATCTCCAAAGGTTACTGGCTGGTGGAATCTGTGGTTCTCTCATCATTCTGTCATCATTTTGCAGCTATCTCCTTGTTCTCAAAAGAAACTATTTCCAAAATGTCTACCCTTTTATAGGATTCCAGTAAACTAATCAAAATCCACATAGGATGGGTGGAGACACATCTCCATCTAATCAAATTAATACCCACAATTGATTGAGTCGCATCTCGGTGGATATAACCTAATCAAGTTTCCAACCTATAGTACTGAGTAGGGATTAGAAGAAACCATTGCTCCCATAAGATTGATTAGGATTAAAACATGCTTTTCTAGGTTACATTAATCTTTTCAAACCTGCACAGGTGGTTTCATCAATTGCTAAAATTTATTCCTACATTGACGGAAACCATGTTTTTTCCTTCTTTGTTCAATGTGAAGCATAAAATTTCTTCAAAGAAATATTAATTTTAAATTAGCCTATGCAAATATTCAAAGAGAAAAAATTGGACAAATTAGTGACAAACTAAATTGGCACCATAAGGAGCTCTCTAAAACAGGTAGGTAGATACCAAGGGTTTCCATACATCCTAAAAGACAGTTCTCTGCAGTTTATGATGTATAATAAAATGGTTTTTTATTTCATACAACAAAACTAAAGGGGACTTCTGGAAAGATGGCCAACTAGAGTAGCTTGAGATTAGCCCTACTCCACAGAAAAGTTACAGAAGGGACAGGAGGGTGACTGAGGTGGCAATTCAGGAGTGTGGCTGACCTGGGAGAGCCTTCTGCACCACACCACATGTGGCAGCCTTGGTTGCAGAGGCAGAGGAACTGAAAGGCAGAAAGCTGGAGCCTAGCACAGAGGTGCGAAGGTGCAGAGCCTGCAGGAGTGCACAGAAGGGAACACAGGACTAGGAAGTAAGCCAGGCTGCTTTCCTTGGGTACGCTACCTTCATCAGTGCAGCCCTGTGACCAACAACTCACCCCACACCCCATGCACCTGAACCCCGTCACCTGCTCCCATTCCCCATGCTCCAGGTGCCCCCAACCTACCAGCCCCCAGTGCATATACCTGCCCCTCCCATGCCTACCCCAAGTGCAGCCCAACCCAACACTCCTGCACCCCTCCCAACCACTACCTCTCCCTCCTTGTTCCCTGCAGGCTGTTGCCAGCACATGAAGGTTAGAGGCACTAAGTCCATACCTAGGCTACCCCTGCCCCCTGCCCATACAGTTGCACAGCCTCACTTGCCCTCCCTGAGCTTAGCTCATCTGTTTATGGCACTCCCAGGCCCACACATGCCCACAGGCCCCCAATCACGTTATTCAGCTCTGGGAACCACACTTTACAGCAGTCCTAGAACCATGCATGCACACACACCTCAGTCTCATTCCCCTACTCTGAGAGTGCTGACCTACACAGCTGGGTCACATCTGTCCTCAATCCATGAAGGCATAACACCAACCTGCTGCAACAGCTCTATGTATGTACACAAAGGGCCCCATGCCTTAGACCAGTGCACACCAGGGTTACATCCCCTAACCCGGTGCACCCACGCAGCTACATCCTCCCTGAGTGCTGGGTGCCAATGTTCACAAGTATCAGTGGAATATCCTCAGACTGTGCCTATACCTGTCTTGAAATAAATTACCACACTGAGTGCCCCACCCCGTGCCCTGCTCCCTGCTGTACAACCATCCCACAAACACAAGGCCTTAGACTACTGAAAGAAATCAACTCCCAAAGTAAATCAATCAAGATATTTACATGCCATGAAGACAGCAGAAGATCACAAGCATATCATAATGCAGACAGATATAGCCCTGCCTAATGACCAAATTAAAACACCAGAGGAGACACAGACATAGGCACAACTAATCAAAGATGTTCATACAACTCTACTTAATAAAATAACTGGGATAGCAAATGACAAAAGGAGATCAAGAAGACAATAGATGAGCACAAAGAGGAATTTGAAAGAATAAATAGAAAAATAGCAGAAATCACAGAGATTAAAGAGTGTTGACCAAATAAAAACAGTCTAGAGGCACACAACATTGTATTTGAAGACACAGAAGAAAGAATAAGAGATGTTGAGGAGAAGATAATTGACTCTGAAGACTCAAAACAGCAAATGGCAAAAGATGGAAATAATGAATGGGAATTCAGGGAAATGATAGACAAAACAAAGCTCACAAATATAATAATCATTAGTGTCACAGAAGGAGAAGAGGGGAGTAAAGGGTAGGAAGAGTAGTTAAAGATATAATGGGGGGAAACTTCCCAACCCTCATAAAGGACATAAATATACAAAGAAAGAAGCCCAAAGGACTCCAAACAGAATAAATCTAAACAGGCCTTCCCCAAGGTACATACTTATCAGTCTGTCAAATGTTGATAGAAGCAGAAAATCCTGAAAGTGGTGAGGGAAGAACAATCTACTACATACAAGGGAAATCAAATAAGATGAATTTCAGATGACTTAACTAGCATCCTGGAGGCAAGAAGGCAGTGGTATGATATATTCAAGATCCTGAAAAAAAAAGACTTCCCGTCAAGAATTCTATGCCCAACCAAATTGTCCATCAAAACTGAGGGGGAGATTAAAGTTTTCACAGACAAAGAAGTCCTGAAAGAATTTGTCAACAAGAGACCAGCCCTTCAAGAAATATTAAAAGGAGCTCTGCTGGCTGAAATAAAAAGACAGAAGAGGGAGGTCTGGAGGAGGGCATAGAATTGAAGAGTACCACTAAGGGGAATTTAAAGAATACAAAGAGAAAGAGGGAAAAGAATATGTAGATCTGACAAATAAAATAAAAATGATAAGATGGTGGAATTAAGAAATGCCTAATAACTTTGAATGGTAATGGACTAAACTTACCAATTAAAAGACAGAGATTGGCAGAATGGGTTAAGAAACAAACTCCAGCCATATGCTGCTTACAAAAGACTCATCTTAGACACAAGGATACAAATAAATTGAAAGTGAGAGGATGGAAAAAGATTTTCCACGCAAGTTGTAACCAAAAGAAAGCAGGAGTAGCTATACTAATATCAGACAAAATAGACTTTAAATATAAAGACATCAGGAGACAAAGAAGGACACTAAAAGGGCCAATACACCAAGAAGATATAACAATCATAAAGGTTTATGCTCCTAATCAAGGAGCTCCAAAGTAAATGAGACAGACATTGGCAAAACTGAAGGGAGCGATAGATGTTTCAACAATAATAGTAGGAGACTTCAATACACCACCCTCCTCTATAGATAGAACAACCAGAGAGAAGATTAACAAGGAAATAGAGAAATTAAATAACTTGATAAAGGAATTAGACCTAACAGACATAAATAGGTCATTGCGCCCAAAAGCACAAGGGTACACCTTCTTCTGTAGTGCTCATGAAATATTATCCAGGATAGATCATATGCTGGGGCACAAAACAGGTCTTTATACATTTAAAAATACTGAAGTTATTCAAAGCACTTTCTCTGATCACAATGGAATGAAGCTGGATTTCAATAACCACCAAAGAATGAGAACATTCACAAATATAATATCACACTCTTAAACAAACAGTGGGTCAAAAAATAAATTGTGTGAGAAATCAGTAGCTATCTGGAGAGGAACTAAAATGAGAATACAACTTATCAGAACTTATGGGATGCAGCAAAAGCTGTGCTGAGAGGGAAATTTATTGCCTTATATGCCTATATTAAAAAACAAGAAAGAGCGAAAATCGAAGACTTAACAGCAAACCTGGAGGAACTTGAGAAAGAACAGCAAACTAACCCCAAAGCAAATGGGAGAAGAGAAATAACAAAGATTAAAGTAGAGTTAAATGAATGGGAGAACAATAGAAAGAATCAATAAAAGTAAAAGTTGGTTCTTTGAGAAAATCAATAAAATTGATGGACCACTAACAAGGTTGACAAAGAAAAAAAGAGAGAGGATGCAAACAAACAAATCAGAAATGAGAAGGGGTGCACTACCACCGACCCTGAAGAAATAAAAGAAATAATAAGAGGATACTATGAATAACTATACACCAACAAACTAGACAGCTTAGATGAAATGGACAAATTCCTGGAGGCACACAAACAAGCTACACTGACTCAGGAAGAAATAAAAAATCTCAACAAACCAATCACAAGTAAAGAGATTCAATCAGTCATCAAAAATCTTCCTACAAAGAAAAGCCCAGGGTCAAATGGCTTCACATACAAATTTTATCAAACCTTCCAGAAAGAGCTAAAACCAATTCTGCTCAAACATTTCCAAAAATTTGAGGAAAAAAGAACTCTACCTAACTCATTTTTTGAAGCTAGTACCATTTTAATACCAAAACCAGGTAAAAATGCTATAAGAAAGGAAAACTACAGGCCAATCTCCCCTAATGAACATAGATACAAAAATTCTCAATAAAATACTAGCAAATCAAATCCAACAGCACATTAAAATAATTATACACCATGACCATGTGGGGTTTATACCAGGAAAGTAAGGATGGTTCAACTCAAGAAAATCAATTAATGTAATACAGCACATTAACAAATCAAAAGGGAAAAATCACGTGATCATCTCGACTGATGTAAAAGCATTCAACAGAATTCAGCATCCTTTTCTGATAAAAAAAAAAACACTCCAAAAGATAGGAATCAAAGGTAACTACCTCAATATGATAAAGGGAATATATGAAAAACTGATAGCCAGCATCGTACTCAATGGAGAGAGACTGAAATCCTTCCCCCTAAGATCAGGTACAAGTCAAGGATGCCTTGACCATTATTCAACATTGTGTTAGAAGTTCTAGCTAGAGCAATCAGGCAGGACAAAGAAATAAAAGGCATCCAAATTGGAAAGGAAGAAGTAAAACTCTCATTATTTGCAGATAATATATACTATACTTGGAAGATCCTGAGAAATCTACAGCAAAGTTACTTGAGCTAGCAAACAAATTCAGCAAGGTGGTGGGATATAAAATTAATGTGCAAAAATCAGTAACATTTCTGTACAGAAGCAATGACCTACCTGAGGAGTCAGTTAAGGAAAAGCTTCCATTCAACATAGCAAGTAAAAGAATCAAATACTTACGAATGAACTTAACTGGGGATGTAAAGGACTTATACACAGAAAACTATATAACATTGCTAAAAGAAATCAAAGGAGATCTAAATAGCTGGAAAGACATTCCCTGCTCATGGATAAGAAGGCTAAATATGATTAAGATGTCACTTCACCCCAAATTGATCTACAGATTCAACATAATACCAATCAAAATTTCAACAGCCTACTTTGAAGATTTGGAAAAGCTAACTACCAAATTCATCTGAAAGGGAAAGAGAACCTGAACAGCTAAAAGCATGCTAAGAAAGAAGAATGAAGTGGGAGGATTAACACTCCCTAACTCTAAAACCTATTATAAAGCCACGGTGGTCAAAACAGCATGGTACTGGCACAAAGACAGACACATTGACCAATAGAATTGAATTGAGAGTGCAGAAATAGACTACCAAACTATGGTCAAATGATTCTTTGACAAGGCCCCCAAATCCTCTGAACTGGGACAAAATAGTCTTCTCAATAATTGGGCATGGAAGAACTGGATATCAATAGCCAAAAGAATAAAAGAGGACCCCTATCTTACACCCTACACAAAAATTAACTCAAGGTGGATCAAAAACCTAAATATAAGAACTGGCACCATAAAACTTCTAGAAGAAAATGTAGGGAAATACCTTCAAAACCTAGTAATAGGAGATAGCTTCTTAAACTTTATACTCAAAGCACAAGCAACAAAAGAAAAAACAGATAAGTGGGAATTCCTCAAAATTAAATGCTTCTGCACCTCAGAAGACTTCGTCAAAAAAGGTGAAGAGGCAGCCAGCTCAATGAGAGAAAATATTTGGAAATCACACACCAGATAAAGGTTTGATTTCCTATATAGACAAAAAAAAATCATACAACTGAAAAAAGAACAATCTAATTATAAAATGGGCTAAGATATGAATAAGCATTTTTCTGAAGAGCAAATACAGATGGCTCAAAAGCACATGAAAAGATGTTCATTTTCACTGGCTATAAGGGAAATGCAAATCAAGGCTACAATGAGATACCACCTCACACCTGAAGGAATGGCTGCTATGAAACAAACAGGAAACTATAAATGTTGGAGAGGATGTGGAGAAACTGGGACACTTATGCATTGCTGGTGGGCATGTATAATGGTACAGCCACTATGGAAGACTGTTTGGTGGTTCCTTATGAAACTAAATATCGAGTTGCCCTATGACCCAGCAAAAGCACTACTTCATATATACCCAGAAAAGCTGAAAGAAATGACACAAACAGACATTTGCACCCCGTTGTTCATAGCAGCATTATTCACAATTGCCAAAAGATGGAAACAATCCAAATGCCCATCAACAGACAAATGGATTAACAAAATGCGGTATATACATATGATGGAATATTATGCAGCAGTAAGACAAAATGACATCCTGAAGCACACGACAAGATGGATGAGCCTTGAGGACATACTGCTGAATGAAATTAGCCAGACACAAAAGGACAGATACTGTATGATTCCACTTTTATGACCGGCATAAAGGTATAATCAGAGACTTATAATACATAACATAGGGGACTTAGAGATACATAGAAGCTAGATAGGGGTGAACCTATAGCTAATGAGGTTGAACTCCAATGTATGGGAATAGATAGGAGTAATAGGTTCTAGAAGTAATATTACCATATTGAAAATGAACAAGACTGAAAGGGATTGTATAGACCTACATGTCCCACTGACTCACACTAGAAATATGAATGAGTTCTCATAAGAATTATTTCAAAGATATGATTCTTGTATAAAGAGTGTTTAAGTCCAGGGTACAGCGGGAGAACTGCTATGGCATGCTATGAGCTATGTTCAAAAGGAAACCATCAGCACTGCCACAGCAACAGCAGAGGTAAATAATGGTGTGAGGAACAAGAGTTAAGAGGAGGTTCAGATTTTTGACTTGGCGAGGGTGTGTTTATTGGTTTTCTGTCTCTTGGGAACAATGAAATTATATAAAATTGAGGATGTTGATGGACTGTGGACTTTGGGCCCTCTACATGATGCCCATGAATGAAGGTGGCTGAAGGATGAACTGACCGAGAAGTAGATTGGTAAATGATGGTGTGTGCTTAGGAATGAAGGTTTTGCTGCTACAAAAAAAGAAACAATGTCGTGAGGCATATAATGATGTGAATGAACATGTGGGACATTTAGTGACACAAAATAAACCAGAAACAGAAAAACAACAATGGTATGGTCACCTTTAGAAAATGCTTATAAGAAAACAGGGGCCTAGACTGTAGGCTTCTAGAAGAGACATATTAAGTCTGGAGTGCTGATTATTATTTCTGGATTTTGAGAGGCTGTTTTATTTATATAACCTGATATTTAGAGATAAGAATGAAGCCAAACAGGTTTGGGTTAAAGTGATTCAGAATATAGGGGTAAGGAGGATAGTGTCTATATTTTAGAACCACACATACTCTTTGAGGCCAATGGAAGAAAGACTTATTTGATCTAGAGCTGAAATTTTCTGTAGTGCATAATCTAATTCAACCTATCTGTATAGCTTATTTGAACAACTGAAACACAGGAAGCACAGAATATAGAAGAGGTCCTTTAATCCTGTATACATTATTGTAATGCCTGGAAACAGCCTAGAGTATATTGAGCAGATAATCAAAAAGTATTGTCAAACTCCCTGGAGGGAAGGGAGAAAGACTGTGGAACTATTAAACCTTACCATCAGGAAATCCCCTGATACTGTGTCAAACTTTAGGGATACCCAAATCAATAAGCCATGCCCTTGATCATGAGGCTCACTTTTGTGAAGCTTATGCAGGTTGTGGAGAAGCTTAGACTACCTATAGGTATGCCTAAGAGTTACTTCTGGAGAACCTCTGTTGTTGCTCAGATGTGGCCTCAGTCTCTCTAAGCCCAATTCTGCAGGTGAAATCATTGCCTTCCCCCCTACGTGGGACATGACATCCAGGGGTGAAAGTCTCCTGTGTGCCGTGGAAGAGGACTCCCAGGGATGAATCCAGATTTGCACCAGGGGATCAACAATTCCATCCTGACCAAAAGGGGAAAGAAGTGTAATTAATAAAATATCAGTGGCAGAGAGAGTTCAAATAGAGTCGAAAGGCTACTCTAGAGGTTGCTCTTACTCAAGCTTCAGGTAGATCTTGTTACCTATCATAACCTGCCAACCCCCAACCAGGACCATTCCAGCCAATCCTAAGGAATACCTAGGGCAATTTATAAGATTCCACAAGGGTTGCAGGCACTAGAGTAACTTTCCAGAAACCTGGAATGAGTGTCATTCTCACCACATCACATCAAGGATATACACTATGGACATGACACACTGTTGACATTCACCTTGATCGTCTGGCTGACGTGATGCCTGCCAGGTTTCCCCACTGCCAAGTTATTCTTTTTACTCCATGCCCTGGAGGGAAGTCACTTAAGAAGTGGCAAGTCATGCTCCACTATCATGAGGGTAGAGTACAGATATAAATATTTGAAATTCTTCTGTACTGTAGATTTATGTCTTTTCTTCCATGCATTTATTTATTCAATCATTTACTTATATCAGTATGAATTCATGGATGTTTATTTTGTATTTTGGGTTATAACCCAATTACATGTCATTATTTTGCTACTCAAATTGTTCCAGCTTTGACCATTGGGAGCTCTTTTACTTGGTTCCTGTGCCCTTATAACTTTCATCATTGTGGGTTGTTTGTAAGGTCTGGGGTTTTGTTTGGAGGGGTACTTCCTTACTTTTTAGCACTATAAGATACTCCAGGCTTATGTTATATATTTCTTGCTCCCATCCTAGAATCAGCCATTTCTTCAAGAAAGGAGGCTACATTTTACAAATTGACACTAGCAAGGATAAATTTCTATTCCTTCATTTGTGTCCCAAAAATTATTACTTAAATCTTCAGATGTAAAAGAGACTGAAGATACAAAGAAACAGTCACAGAATTGGAGTTGAAGCCAGTCCTTAATAATTAGAACTAGTGGTCTACATTTTGCAGGGCATAATTCAAGGGAGCAAACTTATCATATCTTTGATCCTTAAAGCAAGCTCTAAGCAAATCACCAAAGAGAGATGAAGAATCTTCTGCCAAAATTAATGCATCCCCTGATATAAGGACATGGCCAAACCTGAAAAAATTTACTTAATGTTGACTATTTTCTTGTTTAAAGAGCATTGTCCTTGGGCTCACTGAATTAAGATTAAGTTTATGCTAATCATCAAGATTTGGGCATCAGCATGTTTTGGATCCTTCTGTTCATCACTAACTGACATTTACTAAGTACTTCACATGTTTCTAGATCATTAATAATAAATGTTCTGTATGGTTTATTCCATTTGATGCTTTGGAGATGAGTACTAATTATCGTATAGTAAATAAACTTTTGACTTGGCAAGGTTAAATAACTTACCCAACATCATACAAAGTACAAAGTAGAGCCAGGATTCAATGCAAACATTCTTACTCCTAGAGATATTAGAAATTAATTAGTCCATGAGAATTCAGCATTCCTTTTTCATGTGAGAGGCTTGATGAAGACATGTGAGGGAAGTATAAAGCCTGTGTCTAATGGATGGTTCCTGGAGTGTGGGGAAAGCTGAGTTCTAATCACAGATTAGGGATCCTGTAGACCACAGACTTCCTTTTCTGAAAATGCCCCGAGAGTCAACCCAACCCCAACAGCTTTCCCAAAATTGCAGTTGCTGCACGGACTGAACAGAGTCAAGTCATTCAACTCCAATCCACCACCAACTATATTGCCATCCCATCATAGGAGAGACTGGATCACAGAGAAAAGGATCAGGAAAATCATGTGTGTGCACACACACTCATGCACACTCACACACACACACACACACACACACACACACACACACACACATACAGGACCAGAATAGATGCTATTTTATTAACCATTCACTACCAAGACTTTTTGACAGTCTAATTAATAACATTATTCATTAGTTAGAATATGTTATAATTAATACCTATTTCATTTATGTTTTGTACATATAATTCCACATCTGGGAGTATATCCTTCGCGAGAGGTACAAACAAAGATTTATGTATGAGGATGCTCACCAGAAGGATATTCATATTGTCAAGTTATTGTCAAGTTAAAGCCAATAACACTAGGGTATGCTAAATAAATTGTATGTGTATGTGTGTAGCGTGCAAGCTCCATGAAGACAGGAGGCTTGTTTTATTTACTGTTGTTTTCCCAGATCCTGTCCCAGTGCCTGCTAAAACAAGGAGCTCCATAAATATGTGTGGAATAGATAACTGAAAATAATGGAATACATTAAAACTTTTAAAAACAAATTTAAGAAAAGACATGGATTTAAGTGCTGAGGATCTAATGTTAAACACAATAAAAGGGCAAAGTGCAAAAATATAAATTCTAACTTAAATGTAAGATGGACAGAAAAAAAGGCTGTATATAATATGCGTAAGTATTTATGCATCATATATAAATATATAAATATTAAAACTGATTATTTCCAATGATGAGATTATGAATGTCCTTTACTTTCTTCTTTATTCTCTTTAATTTCCAGATTTTAAAACAGAATGAGCTACTTTTTAAAAAGAAAAAATAAGGCAACTAAAAACCAACTATTTTTGGATGACCTCCCATCAGCTTCTACATTTTGTGTTCAGATGAAGTGGTGCTAATGCATGCAAAGGCATCATTTAGCTAAATTGGTAGAGTGCTTTGCTCTAAAAGTTGATTTTTAATTACTATTTATTGACTTAAAAGGATAACACCCACCAGCGGTCCCCATAGAAGGAAAGAGAAAATAGGATAGAGGGGATAGGTAGCAACCTGTTTTCTTTGGCTATATTTTGTTTCATAGATATATCTTTGTAACTGTGTAAATACTTTACATTATTATTTTAAAAAGTAAAAAATTTAAAAGCAACCCATAAAATTCAAAAGCAAACGAAACAAAGAAACCTGTGTATCTATTTAGAAGCATAACCATTCAGATAGGATCTATGCCAAGTGACTTTAAAACACAAAATTTGGGCGGCTGCCATGGCTCAGCAGGCAGAGCTCTGACCTGCCGTGCTGGGGGTCTGGAGTTCCATCCCTGGTGCCTCCTGCCCATATGCAAATTAAAAAAAAAAAAAAACATAAAATTTAACTCTTATCCATAATAAGATATATTGCACTCTAAGGACAACAAACAAACAAGCCCCAGTAACTCTTAAATATTGTTAATTTTTTTTTTGTATGCTGTACGGCAGGGATCACATTTCATTCTTTTCCATGTGAGTATCCCCTTACTGCAGCACCATTTGTTGAATTTTTGTTTTCGTTTGCTTGATTTTGTTTGATTTGTTTTGGGGAAGGGCATGGGCTGGGAATTGAACTCGGGTCTCATGCATAGCAGGTGAGAATTCTACCACTGAACTACCCTTGCACCCACCTCTTATACTATTTTTATGTTGGTGTTGGTAGTATCAGCACTATTCTATTATGTGTGTATTGTGAGATAAATCAAATGAGTATTTGGCATTGTGAATTGATACTATTAGCTTGATTAAAAAGAGTCAAGATTAATGATGGTAAGTAAAAAACGTATGGTCCAGAGTTAGAATTGGGAATATCAGTGTAAACTAATGATATATCTTATTTTCTTAAAAAGTCATATTCCCTAGTGCTGCCCACTGAAAAGACCTAGGAACAAAGACCAACCAGTGGTAATATCCTTAGTGCTCAGATTGCAGCCTTGAAATAACATTTCTCACTAAAGAAAGTAGGATTCCTTTTGGAATGTTTTTGATTCTGATGTATAGACTAAGCCTGGAATATCTTGTCATTCCAAAAAACAAGGTCACTTTCAAAGACTACTAGAGTCTTGTCAAAAGGACTCAGGAACACACTTAACAGCTCTCCCTCGCTAAAAAGCGAACAATTTGAATGTTCACAAAGATATTTGAGCATCAACAAAGATACTAATTGCAGTAAACTGAAAAATATTTGATATGCTTAAATCCAGGAGTTTATAATGATACTTTAAAAACAACAACTCAGTTACTTTGAGAGATGCTAAGAAACCAACTCATTATGTTAAAGCTGATTTTAAAAAAAAGGGAGAGGGAAATCAAGCGGTCATCAGGACTCCCTATAAAATTTGTACATCAGAGGAATCAAATAGTTAACAAGGAAGAAGTTTCTCTTTTTTGAGTTCTCCCAGTTATTAAACGAATAAAGTATGACAGAGTTAGAATACAACTTTTTGCAATACTAAGTTAATGGATCTTGTCAAAGATGATCAATAGTTGATAACTATCACATTACAAAATCAGACATTACGTGCCTCTTGATGGGAGCACAGGACACCATTATGAAGTAGAGTGGCCAAAAAGATGAAAAAGAGGATGGTGTGACAGTGGCTCAGTGGCAGAATTCTCACATGCCATGCTGGAGACCCAGGTTTGATTCCCGGTGCCTGCCCATGCAAAAAAAAAAAAAGAGAGAAAGAGAGAGAGAGAGAGAGAGAGAAAGAGAAGAAGAAGAGAGAGGAAAAGAGAGAAAAATCAAACCTGAATCTGATCAAACGTCTAGATCTAATTGCCAATTTACAGGAGCTCCAGGGAACAGAGATATGTGTTACAAATTCCTTGGGGACAAAATAAACAAATCCCACACTTTGGGGAACCCTACACAACAAACTGCTTGGTTTCTTCAACAGAAAAATTGTTTGGAAACAAGATTGATGTGAGGGAAATCAAGAAACTCAGGCAATCAAAATATGGACCTTGCTTTGATCCCAATTTAAACAATTTTTTTAAAAATTAATAACCAATTAAGGGAATGTGAAAACAGACTGAATAAATGATGATGAAAAGGAATTACTGTTCACTTTTTGTGAGATAATGGGTTTAGGATTATGAAGCTGGTGATGAATAAACAAGGGTTCATTAAATAATTCTGTAGACTTTTGTATATATTTGAAAAATCCCAAACCAAAAGTTTAAAAGTTCTCACCGTTGCCCAAAATGTACTTGCTTAAGGTCACACAGAGTAATTTGTGAGGTTCAGATGGAAACACTGTAAATTAAAGCACAAATAGACATGAGTCAGCCCAAATAGATGAAAATTACCCTGTGCTTGCAAACCTATAATAGGGGTCATTTCTTGAAGTTCTTCAGTAGTCAAAACCCATAATTCTTAGTTCCCACTGCCATGAAATTATTCCCTAAGTGTTCCTAATTTGCTTTGATTTCTGGGAATGAAAGTTAAAATGAATATAAATGTTAATTTTTTATTCAAGTGCTTTCATCTTGTATAGCATGCCTGTCAGATCACTGCACTGAGCAACTTTGAACTTGGATGTCTGGAAACAATGGCAGAGAATTTTAATTTTTTTCTTGACTTTTCCAGTTAGTCTGCATTAGCCAGAAAGTCCTGTGAGTGTGTTAAGAATAAATCAACAGAATATTTCACTTTATGAAAGGCTTTGAACTCATTCATTGGACTCAAATCTAATAACCTGAGAACCAAAGGTGGAGCAGCATAAAAATCTTCAAGTCAGTTAGAACACTGTCTTAGTTTCCCAGCTGCTAAAACAAATACCGCACGATGGGTGCGCTTTCCAACGGGAATTTAATGGCCCATGGTTTCAGAGGCTAGAAGGCGTGCTTCCTCCTGGGGTCATTACTTTCTGGCTATCCAGCAATCTTTGGGGCTCCTTGGCTTTTCCATCACGTGGTAATATCCTCTCCTTTCTTTTCCATGTTCTGTTAACTTTCAGCTTCCAGCTTTTTTCTGTGGCTTCCTCTCTTATGCCCAACTTCCCCTACTTATAAGGACTTGAGCCCTATTGGATTAAGGTCACGCTCAGTCAGTCTGGCCACACCTTACCTTATAACATCTTAGAAGGTTCTATCTACAAATGATTGACACCCACAGGACCAGAGGGTGGAACTTAAACATGCCTTTTGTGGGGGAAATAATTCAATCCCCAGCGTACACTTATCCTGAAACTAATACATTCTTTAAATTCTAGGCATCTTTTTTTCAATATTATTGGCATCCCCAAAATTCTTTTTTTGTTATAAAATATTTTACATCTTTGATTGAAAGTTTCAGAGTCTATAAGCAATTGTGTAAGTTAACAGGAAAATATATCGGAAATAATTATATGAGCTATTCCAGTGCCTAAATATATGACACACGGCTAGATTTTCTTAGATACTATTTAAAATTATAAGGACGTTTGAAAAATTGGGATACTTATGGTACCTTTTTACTAGAACTCGAGGAGTAAATTTAATAAGAATGCTGATGATGACAATGATGGCATTATTAATTAGCACTGCTAAGGATTATTATGTTCCGAATATTGTGCCACGTCTTACATGCTGTACTTCATTTAATCTCCAGAATATTCTTTCTTCTCTTATAAGGGAGGTTATAGTAGGTCCTGTGATAATTGTTTTACAAACAAGGAAAAAGGCTCAGAATTTTCAGTTTAGTTTATGAAATGGCAGGGCCAGTACTGGTAAATGTTGTGGAATTATTGGGAAAAAAAGCAAACTTCTTCTACAGTCCCCTGAAAAAGATCCACACAAGTAAACTTTAAGTTACACACTCTTATATGTGTGTATATATGTGTACATATATATATATAATTTTAGCAACACATTAATATGGGCCTTGCTATAAATATGTGATTCTGCTAGTGTTGATGAGACTAGAATGCACAAAAGGACCTGGATTGCACAATAATAAAAGAAATTTGTACCAAAGTGGATTGGAGATTATTATCTGTCTTAAGGTTTTCACTAAGCCATTAGTATGAAAGACTTAGAAATTGATTTCAGTACCCCACTGTTCAGCATTTACATTTGTTGTGTATAATTATACTTAGATGGACTGTATGGTACACAGTATTTGTTTTTTTTTTCTCTCCAGCAGTCTCAGCTAATTATTTTTGCTGTCCTTATGAAGTCTTTCCAAGTTGTGTTCTGGGTGGCTAATTAAAACAAATCTAACATCCTTAAAACAGCCTTCCAAATCTCTAAATACATAGGCCCATATAAAAGGAACCCAAATTGAAAAAATATTTCTCCAGTTCTACTTTCTATTTGCTTTCCCAAATCTATCCTGCATCTCTCACTTTCTAACAGATTTTTTTTTTTACATAGGCAGGCTCTGGGAATCAAACCTGGGTCTCCAGCATAGCAGGCAAGAATTCTGCCACTGAGCCACTGTTGCAGCACCCTCTAACAGATTTTATCTGTGAGCACTCCCTGAATAAACCATTTACCCACGAATCCCCATCTCAGGCTCTGCTTCTAAACCTGATTTAAGACATGTATTTACTCAGACCCTCAAATTTGTTCCTCCAGCTTGGACTTCTGCCCTCAACCTCCCACTTGACAATTCTACTTGAAGCATCTCCACCATAATTAACATGGCTAAGATGGAGCCTTAGGCCATACAAAACTCCTCCTCCTAGAGTTTTCCCATCACCCTACATGGGAACCCTATTATTTCATTTTTGCAGCCTAAAAACCTTGGAATCATCTTTGATCCCCTCTATCGTGTACCCTATGTTCAATCCCACCAGCTCCTCCTTCAGTGCATAGCCACTATTTCCCCACCACTTACATCTCCATTTTCCCACCACTTACATTTCCACTACCATCATCTGATCCAGGCTACCACCTATGCCTGGATTTTTGTAAAAGCCTCCACACTTTCCTTCTTGCTTCTGCTCTTGACCCTTTCCATTTTATTCTCAATCAAGCAATCAAGGGAAGTCTTATAAAAGATAAGCCTGATCCTTTCACTCTTTTGCTTAAAGTCTGTGAAGGCGCCCCACGTTGAGAGAGGCAGTCTGCCATGGGCTCTGAGTACCCCTGCCTACTCCTGCTGGGCATGCTACACGGCAAGACATTTCTGTCTCCTGACACCAAGCACTTCTGTAATTGGGCCCAGAGGCCACTAAGCAGGCCAAACACAGCATGACTACTGTGTAACTGTTCCCTTCCTGGGGGAAGAGGAACCGGCTTGTTTACGACTTCCTAAAATATTGCTGCTTACTCAGAAAGTGCCAGTCCCTTGATTGAGTTCTGCAACACAACCCATTGCACGTGTAGGCTTCCATGCACGTGGGCTCTTTATGCCACCTGCTCAGAACCTAGGCAGAAATTGACACAAACCGACATGAAGCGTTGGCTACTCTTTTTGCTTTTTGTCTCTGACCCAGGAGTCTTGTTCTTCTGCCAGCATCCATAAAACAATAACAGGCTAACTTGCTAACTTGCAAGTAGGGCAAAACCCCAGACCCTGCACAGTTCTCAACACCTGTCATGTTCAAAGCAAAGACCAAAGGCCTACAAGACCTACTTGCTCTACCCCCACCACCTGCTCTTCTCTGATCTCATCTCTTTTCCACTTCTTTTTGCCATACTGCCAATTAGACAGGCCTCCTTCCTTCCTTTTGAATGGGTTCAGCCCTCCCCTGCCTCTAGACCTTTGCAGTTTCTGTCCTCCCTAATTATAACCCTTTTCTCCAAGATGGCTTGCTACCTCACCTCTTTCATGTCTTTTCACAAATATCATCATACTTGAGATCTTTCCTACTCATCCTACTAAAAACCGTAGCCCCTGAACTCTTGCTTCCTTTCTTGCTTTATTTTTCTTTTCAGTATTCATCACCATCAAACATCCATATATAGTTTACTTATTTATTTGTCCAAAAGTTATTCTTCCAAGAAAAAAAGAGTGGGCCATGGGGGCTCAGTAGGCATAGTTTTCATCTGCCATGCTGGAGACCGGAGTTCAATTCCACATTTATAATAATAATAATAATAATAATAGTAAGTTATTCTTCCTCACGTTAGCTCCAGGAAGGGAGGGATTTGTATGCACTTTTTTCACTGCTGTTTTTCAGACCATAGGAGGAACTCAACAGAAGTGTTGAATGGATGAATTTTGGGCAAACACAATCTGCTAACTGACACATTATTAAATTGATAGTCACAGTCTGAGGGTTTCTAGGCAATGGGGCCAGTGCTTTTCTGCATGAAGTTTACAGTCTTGTGGAATAAAAAGGGTATTCATCAAATAATCACATAAAGATCATTATAAATTATGGAAAGTGCTTTGAAGGAAAAATACAGGAAGCCAATAGAATATATTTAAAGGGACTAGAAAAAGAGAAGTTGAAGGAAGGAGAAGGAAGAGGCACTGGGCAGGGGACTTGAAAGTTCCTCTAGGCAGTTGGAGCCCAGAGATTTGAAGGAACTGAAGGGAGGTTGGTTTATGGGGCTGGAATACAGAAAGCAGGCAGGAAAACAATGTGAAATAAGGCTGGTATGTTTCCAACAAACAACTTCCAACCAAACCTTGAAATACCTGAACCTAGAGGTACAGACAATTAGTCCAATTTAATTGGACTAATATTTTCACATCATCCTGATCACTGCATGTAAAAAAAATTAGGAAGGGGCAGTAGGGTGGGGGGAAGGGACTGGAAACGTGAGAATAGGAGGTTGTTGCTGCATTCCTAGTTGACCTGGACTAGAGTGGTGGCAGTGGAGAGAGAGAGAGAGAGAGAGAGAGAGAAGGTAGATTATGGAGATATTTCAAAAGTAAGTTTCACAAACTTTGTGGATAGAAAAGATATGTGGGTTAAGGCTAAGAGAAGGATCAAGAACACTTCAAGTTTGAGATAACTCAACCTCTGCTTCCTTATCCCCTGCCTTCTTACCGCAGCTCCATTTCCTCCTATTCTTCTCTGGCTGTATTGTATGAGGACAACATACCAATACTCAGAAGAAAGTGTTTCCCTATGCAATTTGAGGAGATTCAACTATGTGCCAAGTTCTGTGCCAGATAGGGTGGGATGGCTGGAAGGATAGACACAGCCTCTGCCAACATGGAACTTCTAGGCTAGTAATGGAATAAAAACAAGTGAGTAGAGTTTCACCAAGAGAAAATCACCTCTGTTGAATTGTGCACATAGAAGACTGGTGTAAAGCATGCTCAAATTTAAATCAGGGATAGAAAGAAAATGGAGTAAACTGGTAAACTCTCTTGGTAACCTAAGGGTTAATTGTTTCTCCCAGTCCCTAATACAATGATGTACCATAAAGATGAACATGAGAAAAACCATCTCCTGCTTTGTGCTGATTTTGTGTTATATATCTTGGTTTTCCCAATTAAAAAAAAAAACAAAACTAGCTTCTACTTTCAGGCTTATGATTTGATGTAGAATCATGGAATTTTGGAGATTATCTTACCCAAACTCACATTTTAAAGATGAAGAAATCTGAAACCCAGAAACTTGCACTGGGAAAACTCAGCCAGTTATGTGTCTGTTTTCACTCTACCTGGGTTTAATATACTAAATATGTTTTTATTTCAATCTAACAGCAGTTATTTATGATGTTCAAATTATAAGAAAAGCTACCTGAATTCTGCATATGAGATTCTATAATAGGAGGTTTCCCCAAAGGAAGTTGCTATTTCTGTATTCCAGAGTAGTCGAATATCAGCAATTTTATATGGTTCATACTGACGGATATTAGCTTCTATATTTAGAAAATATCCAGAAAATCTGCAACAACTTCCACCCGGAGAACGAATGTCATAAAGAACTTTGAAATGAAGAGGACTGAAAAAGCAAATAAATTAACTATGATAACACATTTCTCATTATCAGTACTTTAGATGTCAATAAATCTTAACTTAGCACCTACTATACTGCAACAGTGCTAGAAATTTGTGAATCAGAGATGAAAAACATCATCTTAATCTTCAAGAAAAACAATATCTCCTCATGATAACTCTAAGTAAACAGTCAATAAAGTGCAATGAGTTAAGTTTTATGAGTTAAGTGATATGAGCTCAATCTAATCGCTATGGAAGCATGTATTAGGGATATTTATTCAACCTGTAGGGAGAGGTCATGGGTAGAGGCTTTCTGAGTGAGGATGTAAGAATAAAGCTCAGCCTTGAAAAAAAAAATATATGGAGAATGTAGATGTGGCAAAGATAGATAGATGCCCACTGATTTTCTTCCACAGTTTGGAGGTGTCACTAAGAGTCACCTGCCCACCCAAGGCCTGCCTTTCTTAACCCATTTAAGAGAGTCCATGTGACCAGTTCTCACCAAAGAAATTGATATATATCATTTCCAGGCTGGGTATTTTAAAGACAGACATGTGCCTTCTTTCCTCTCTCTTTCCCCATTTGCCCTCTAGATATAAGGACTTCAAGACTCATATAGGAGATGGCCTCCTCCTTCAAGACTCCTCGTAGGAGATGGAGGAATTTTGAGATGGAAAAAAACAAGGCTTCTGATTCACCACTTGGAGGAAAACCACCTGCCAACCAGGAACACTCACATATTAAACTGTAACATGCTTAAGAAATAAACTGCTATGATGTTAAGTTTCTGAATATTGAGAATTTATTTATTATAGAAGCTAGTCATACACTAAATAATACAGGATGGAAGGGAATTCTCAGCAAAATGGTCATCATGGGTAAGGCAGGAGAACAAAAGTGTATTGTGAACCATAAATACATGAATCTTGAATAGGGCGTGAGACCTTGTTGTTTTGTCCAGGTTACTGTAATACCCTGATATACCCCTGAGTAATTTGGGCAGTGAATAAATAAGTATTTGCAAGGTCCCCTTGGGGAACTGAGGAGAAAGGAGGAAATATTCAACTTCCTCATTTGGAGAATTCCTGATATTCTTGGAAGCAGTGGGAACAACCAAATCAAAAGGCTGAGTCCTCAATCTTGGAGGTTGCCCCAATGAAACTTATTCCTGCAAAGCATGGGCTAAGCCTACTTATAATTACGCCTAAGAGTCACTCCCAGAGAACCTCTTTTGTTACCCAGATCTGGCCTCTCTCTCTAAGCCACCTCAGCAGGTGAACTCACTGCCCTCCCCTCCACATGGGGCACGACTCCCAGGGGTATAAACATCCCTGGCAATGTGGGACAGAAATCCTGGGATGAGACGGGACCTAGCATCAAGGGATTGAGAAAACCTTCTTGACCAAAAGGGGTAAGAGAGAAATGAGACAAAATAAAATGTCAATGGATGAGATTTCAGAGTCAAGAGGTTATCCTGGAGGTTATTCTTATGCATTAAATAGATTCCCCTTTTTAGTTTATGGTGTATTGGAGTGACTAGAGGGAAATACCTGAAACTGTAGAGCTGTATTCCAGTAGCCATGTTTCTTGAAGATGATTGTAGAATGATATAGCTTTTACAATGTGACTGCATAATTGTGAAAACCTTGTTTCTGATGCTTCTTTTATCCAGGGTATGGACCAATGAGTAAAAAAAATATGGATAAAAATAAATAAATAATAGGTGGGATGAGGAGTAAAATAAATTAAGTGGATTGAAATACTAGTGGCCAATGACAGGGAGGGGTAAGGAGTATGGGACGTATGAGTTGTTTCTTTTCTCTTTTTATTTCTTTTTCTGGAGTTAAATGATCTTGGTGATGAATACACAGCTATGGGATGATATTGTGAGTCATTTATTGTATACCATGTATGGACTGTGTGTGTGTGAAGATTTGTCAATGAAAGTATATTTTTAAAATGTGTATGGTGAATCTTACACTTCCAGAAAGATGATGTACATTTCCCTATCTTTTCTGCTAAGTACAGCAACAAGGCCTAGACATTACATATAAAACAATACTTAAAAGACTCTGAAACTGGAAAGAAAAAGGTATATGGGCTAGAGAACCGCAGACAAAAGAAATGACATGTTAGTTCTTTGGGTCTCTCTTTTGGCCTCATATATTCTGAACATAATGCTAAAGAAGCCAACAACATAGAAAATCCAGTAGGTACAGACAAAAAGAAATGTCAAAAATAGAGATTGTTCTCTCTAGACAAAGGACTAGAAAAGGGGCAGCCCAACAAGACAGGAGATGTTTAGACAATTGTCATAAAACTCAAGCCAAACACCACAGAGAAAATTGCAACCCCACCCCATCCTCCTCAGCAAAGACTAAGTGGGAACCCAGATTTTCACACTCACCTGGCTGTAATGAACTCCTTTTCCACCAGAGCTGTGTCAGAGAAGGTTGAGTCACGAGTCAGGACTTTTATACCCATTTGGCTCCTCTCCGCAGTTAGCGTAGAGACTACATCGGGAGCAATAACAAGAAACTCCTACCATATCTTGGTGGGATGGTGTCAGAGAAATTCTAGTGGAAGATCAAGACTTTCACTATGGTCCAGTGGTAATTGTGGCTGCCCCAGTGTGTCAGTGGCAGTCACAAGAGAAGCAGTAATAAGGCATCACTACCTCATTTGGCTAAGGAGGATCAGCAAAGGCACAGCAGGACACTGAGATGCCACCCCGGCTAGCAGTAATGAGGTAGGTACCCTTCTCCCCTGGGGCATGCCAGTGAAGCCAAGCTGGGAGCCTGGACTTCTGCATGTATATGGCAATAAAGATAGGCACTTTGTTTCTACTGCTAGTGGAATGTCAGAAGATATGTGCTAAAAGAGAAGATAAAAGTAAGATCCAGAGTCTCATAACATGAGATCCAAGCCGTTTGCCCATTTCTAAATTGGGTTGCATTTGTTGTTGAGTTGCAACTGTTCTTATATATTCTGGATATTAAACTCATCAGATATATAGTTTCTAGATATTTTCTGCCATTCTACAGATTGTCTTTTCACGTTCTTGATATCCTTTAACGCACAAAAGTTTTTAATTTTGACAAGGTCTCATTTATCTATTTTTTATATTGCTGCTTGTGTTCTGCTATAAATTCGAAGAGTCCATTGCCTAATATAAAGTTATGAATATGTTCTCACATGTTTCCCTCTAGGAGTTTTATAGTGTCAGTTCTTTATATTGATTCATTTTGCGTTTTGTTTTCTTTGTTTGTATATGGTGTGAGGTAGGAGTCCACTGTCAATTCTTTTGCATATGGATAGCTGATTTTCTCAGTATCACTTGTTGAAGAGACTATTTTTCCCCCATTGAGTGGACTTGACACCCTTGTCAAAAATCAAATGTCTAAAATCAATCTCCAGATATAAGACTGGAGACTTAAGCAAAGTTCAGATCACAGAGAGCCCGAGGGATAGACCATGGATTTTGGACTAAGGACCATAAGAAGATATTGTAAGTTTTAAACAGTACATGATCACATTTGCATTCTCAAAATATTATTCTGACTATAGGTGGAGAGTGGTTTGGAATGGGGCAATATTCGATACTGACAGATCAGAGGAAGTGTAGAATATGTATAATATCAGGAGGCCATGATATCAATATGGCATTAGTCTCGATATTAACTTTGATCACTTGTTTAAGATGGTTTCAATCATTGATTGGCACTTTCAAAGCCTATAGGCAATTGTGTAAATTAGCAGGAAAATAAATTACAAATAATTTTGTCAGTTATGTCAGTGTTGAAGTATCTGGTACACAAGGAAATTGACAAGCTAATTCTAAAAGTTATATAGAATAACAAAGTATGTTATATCCTCCTTCAGACTAAAAGACTCCAGAAGAACAAAGTGAGAGAACTTGCCAAATATGAAGATTTATTAAAGCTATAGTTAAAATGGTGTGGTTTAAGGTTGGAGATGCAAAAATAGATGACTTTCTGGTGACAGAAGAGACACCAGAAACACACTCACCCGTATCTACAAACTTGATAAATAACAGTAGCAGCATTGCAGCTCATGGGGGAAGGAAAGTACTACTCAGTAAAGAGCACTGGAGCAATTCGGTAACACATGTGGGAAAGAATGAAATTGGATCCATATCTAACAGCAATTACAAAAATCATGTGGGTCAAGGATTTAAGTATATAAAGCAAAATTTCAAAACTTTTAGAAAAGTATATAGCATGAATTTTTTACAATTATGTAACAATTCTTTAAACAAAACTCCATAACTATTAACCATAGAGAGAAAGATTGATAAATTTGACCACTTAAAAACTTCTGTCATTCAAAGGACATTGTAGAAACATGAAAAGATAAAATCATTCTGACATGCATAACAGGAGAGAGATTAAAGCCTTTACAAAGAAATCCTAAAAATCAGTAAGGAAGAATAAGCAATACAATAGAAAATAGACTAAACACAACAACAGGGATTTCACAGGAGAGGATCTATCAATGGCAGAAAAACACATGGAAGGATGCCTAGCCTTACTAATAATCAGGGAAATAGACATTAAAACCAAAATGGAAAAGGTGGAAGGGTAGTTCAGTGGTAGAATTCTCGCCTGCCATGAGGGAGACCTGGGTTCGATTCCCAGTCCATGCACTTCCCAAAAAACCAAATAAGTAAAACAAACAAATGAAAAACAAACAAACAGAAATTCAACAAATGGAGCTGCAATGACAGGATATTCACATGGAAAAAATAACGAAAATGTGACCCCGCATACAGCATACAAAAAAAATGGGATGTGATGTTACTCCTCCCAGAATGTGCAAATATGTTGAGCAATAGAACTCCCATATTGTGTGAATACCAAGAGCATACCATTATATTGTAAAGTTCTTTTTCTCCTAGTCATACACCCCAAGACACTTTTACGCAGGTTCAAAAGACAGAAATGTTCAGGGCAAAATTATTTGTAAATTTGCAAATATCTGCAAATAATCTAGATGTCCCCAGACAGAAGAATAAAATTGTGATGTCCTCATAAAATGGAGTACTGCACAGCTGGGGAAAAAAGCAATTACCATCACATACATTGTGGATGAACCATTGAGTGAAAACCACAAGATGCAAAAATAAACACAGAGTTTCATATAATTTATATAAAGTGGAAATGCATTCAAAACTTAATGATAAAGTGTTTAGGGATGCATACATTTGAGGTAAAACTCTAAGGAAAATCAAGGAAAAGACAAACATAACATTTGAAATCATGGTTTCCATTGATGTGAAGGGCAGGGGCTGTGATTGAGGAGGGGTATCCAAGGCTTTGGAAATGCAATGTTCCACTTCCTAAATTGTGTGGTTAGTAAGTATATGGGTGTTTGTTTTCATCTTTTAAACTTTGAACACAGATATTCAATGATATATTTCGTAGCAAAAACAAAATTTAAAACAACACAAATGGTTTTTTATTTTGAGACGCTCATTGGTATTGACTGCAATAGTATCATCCAGACCACCAAATCGTATCTGCTTCACCAGTGCTGAGCAGACATGGGTGTTTTCTAAGGACAAATCTGTTGGTCATTGAAATAGCCACTGTGAGGATAAGTGCAAACCAAAAATCTTATTTTTGAGTCAGAGATACTTTCTAACTTCACATTTAGTATAATCACTAAATATCACAGAGAAATGATTTGGTGGCAACTGAATGCTGATGGGACATTCTTATTCTTTGTAATTTGGGAATGAATCATATAGCCCTTGTAAACAGGTTTTGTAGGATTGAATGTGACATTATGGATCAGAAAACAATTGAGAGCACAATGTCCACAGATGCACAGCAGGAGATGTTATGCTTTGTCAACTGGAGACTTTGGAATATAGGGTAATATATGTGAAAATAATTTGTATTAAAAATATAGATGATACTGGTTGTTATTACTTGAGCCAGGAATTCTCTTCCCAAGTAACTCTTTCTGTATACCTTTATTTGTGCATGTACCTGACTTATCAAATAAGTTGAATTCTTTAGGGGGCAGGCAGAAAGCAAATATGTTTTCTAACCAGATGATCGTTCCTCTGTGCTATATCAAATCTTCTGTACCCAGCCCTGATGCGATCTTGGATAGATTCTGTGGCTATTTTGGTCAGTCTCAGTGATTACAACTAATCTGACTTTTTTGGTATTAAAAATCCCAGACCAATTCAATATTAAAGCTTTTATCTCTCATCCAATTCAAAGCTTATCCCTTCCCCTAGCTCAGTCCTGCTTCAGGCTGGGAAACCTGCAATGAGGCAAAGGAACTTAATCACTCTCCCCCAGTGATTTTTTCCATTTCTGCCCTTTTCCATTTCTACCCCCAGACCCACTATGCCATCTCTGGTTCCTTGAGGGCTGAAAAATTGGGGAAGAGGAGAAGCAGAAGTGGCTGCAGTTGATAGGGATGGTGAAAACGTGGAATTGGTGCCTTCTGGGTGTGCAGGTATCCAAACCTGCACATAAAAGAATCTTTCTTTTATGGGATCCTTTGATGGGTTCCTCAAAGACCCTACACCAGCCCCAAGTCCTTCCATCATCACTGGGAATCACTCCTGTATTTCCCTTGCTGAACACAATGCATCTCTGCCACATTTCTCTTCTCTTGGCTCCCAGAAGTTCATACCCTCTGGCTTGGTGCAGCATTTAAATATTCCAAGCCTGGCACCCTTCTCTGGGGTCCTGTCTACTCACAGAAATTTGCCCCTTGCCCTGCCATCAGTAGGCTTATTTCCACGTAGCCCATCTTTCTGGCATAGCAACAGGTCTGCCTTTTTTTACATTGAATGCTCTGTTTTTATTTCTATTTTTTGAATATGAGTCAGTAATGAACTCAACAACCAAATTCCAAATATCAGACCCTGCCAGTCATGTATTAAATGATCCCTCACTTAGTTTAATGTCAAAGGAAAGCCATTCATGGCACACCGACAACTCTCTCCAAAGAAATCTTCACTCTTCACTCTTATGGTTAAAGTTTTATGAGTTTTCCTTATACACTCCTGGGTAGAGGAACAGTTGAAGCTTTTGTGGTCAAATGCTTAGTAATGTCTCTATATAAAATCTGCCCCCTCTCTTTAGAATGTGTAAGCAGTTAAATACTCTTTGGTCTCAGCTCTGGGGTCTTGATCCTGACACCACAGGAAAGTCTTATTGTTATCATCTTGCTAGATGTATGTAAGTAGATTGCAATTTTAAAAAAACAACTAATATTTATTAGGCTTCAACAATGGATAGGAATTGGGTTAAATCCTTTATATTTGTCACTTCTGCTTTATCCTCATGATAATTTTATATGGTGAATTAATTGCATTATTGGCTCCAGGTTTTAACCCCACCCTCTGTCCGTTCTCTTTGCAATATGACCTTGGAGTTTCTCCCATCAAAGACTGTTTCTCTGACCCTTGAGTCAGAGTATGGCCACATATTTCCTGGCCCGATAAGCTGTCAGCAGACATGATGCAAACAGGGGCTTTCAAATCATTTTCCAACTTCTACTTGCTCTCTTATGCAGTGGCCATTGCCAACAGGAGAACATGCCTTGACTAGCCCAGTGACCATAAGAGAAGGAAATAATACGTGTGGCGCAGAGCTTCTTTACTTAAGCTGTCCCACCCAAACCCATCCTAGAACAGATATTGCTGACTTACAGATTCCAAGCTGAAATTAGTCAAGCTCTGGAAAAATTAGCCAATATTGATCCTGATGACTCATAAGCTAGAAAAATCAATGATTAAAATTTAAGCTATTGAGATTTGGGGTGGTTTTTATATGACATTAGCTAACTGATACTGAAATTGATACTAGATGTAAAGAGGTGCTAAGACAAAAAACTAAAATATGTGTCATTGGCTTTAGTTCTAGGTGGCAGGTGGAGGCTAATAAAATGATAAGGAGACATTTAGCCAAACTGTCACCTATGGTAATTTGGAAGATAGAAAATGTACCTAAGGAACTTCTTAATTTTAGAAGGAAACCTCCAGGCAAAATATGACCAGGTAATACAAGAATGGAATGAACTTAAAAAAAGAAACAGCATTGTTTGTGAGACTTTAGATGGGATATAGAGAATTCAGGACTTTCTGGGTGAAAAATAACATTTCTTATTTCTAGCATCTTCAGCCAGAAAAATATTCCTAACTCAAGTGAAAAAGTCAGATCCGGTATGTTGTCAAAAATGGCAAATCAAGTCTCTGGCTTTAAAACTCGTCTTTTAAAACTTGAGAAAGAACAAAGTTAGTGCCTAGTAAATTCTCTAAGTTTAAAACATGAGGTTTCCAGAATCCTAAGGGCATAGTCCTACATCAGACTGACATGCCCAATTAGCAGGAATTAAGTCTAGAGAGAAAAGTCTTCTAGCAAAGAATTGTGGGAGCAGGCATTGCAATATCGTGAGGGATAAATTCAGATACATTGGCAATCCTCAAAGTTTTTGAAACAGCTGTATTATCCTAAGTGCTATTGGCCCAGATAAAAAGGGACCAAGCATGTTCAAATTGTAAAAAGACCTCTAGGCCCATATTTGTTTGTTTTTTAATATTCAGATAGCATGCTGAAAAATTGCTCAAGAGCATATTTTCTTTTTTTCTTTTCTTTTATTGATAAAATTTAACATACAAACATTCTTAACATTCCATACATGGTGTACAATCAATGGCTCATAATATCATCACATAGTTGTGTATCCACAACCATGATGATTTTTTGAACATTTGCATCACTCCAGAAAAAGAAATAAAAAAAAAAAAACCTCATACGTACCATACCACTTACACCTCCGTCTCATTGACCACTAGTATTTCCATTTATCAAGGGCATATTTTCTGACATCCTCTTCACAATTGGCCAAGGAGGAGAATGGGAAAGGAAGGACATCTCAGAGCATAGCCAAGAGCCAAAGTCAACAATGGACTTCTAAAGAACAGAACAGGAGCAGGATTTAAGAACATAACCCCTCTCTTAGGGTAGAGGAATTGACAACCTTTTTTTTCAGTAGAATTTCAGAATTGCTGTAGATCAGTAACTGCTACCTCCCACTGTATTAGTTAGGGTTCTCTGGAGAAACAGAATCAACAGGGAACACTTGCAAATATAAAATTTATAAAAGTGTCTCACTTGACCGCAGGAACGCAGAGTCCAAAATTTGCGGGACAGGCTGTGAAGCCAACGATTCTGATGGAGGGTCTGGACGAACTCCACAGGAGAGGCTCACCAGCCGAAACAGGAAGACCTGTCTCTTCTGAACCTTCCTTAAAAGGCTTCCCATGATTAGATTAAGCATCACTCATTGCAGAAGACACGCCCCTTGGCTGATTACAAATGGAATCAGCTGTGGATGCAGCTGACGTGATCATGATTTAATTCTATGAAATGTCCTCATTGCAACAGAGAGGCCAGCACTTGCACAACCAGACAAACAGGTACCACCACTTGGCCAAGTAGACACATGAACCTGACCATGACACCCACTGTTCCCATTTTAAAATGCATCTTGTTCACTATTATAAGTTGGAGGAGAGTGTGCAGATAACTTATGTTTTTAGTTCACGACTCTCCAGATCAAGAGATGCTACATCTGGACTTGATGCAGACCATAAGATCTTTAAATTTGAGCCTGGTGCCATGATTGTATAGTGTCTTAATATCGAAGCTGACAAAACAAATACTATATAATGGGTTTACTTAAACAATGGGAGTTTATTGGCTTACAATTTTGAGACTAGGAGAAGTTCAAAATTGAGGCATAGAAAGTCTATGCTTTCTCCCTATAGACTGGGGCTTTTGGGCCTGTCTGGCTGGTGTTCCTTGGGTCCTTAGCTTTCCATCACACGGCAATGCACCTGGTACATGTTCTCTTTTCTCTTCCAGTTCTGTTGACTTCCTGCTTCCCTACAACTTTCCCCCTGTTATCTTCTTTATAAAGCTTCCAGTAAAAGGATTAAGAACCATCCTGATTCAGTTGGCCACACCTTAACTAAAAATAACATCTTCAAAAGGCCCTATTTACAATGGGTTTACACGTGCAGAAATGTATTAAGATTAAGCATGTTTTTTTCTGAGGTACATAACTCAATTTTCTACAGATGGTATTTTAGGTAGTTTTGGTAAGGGTGATTATATTTTACAAAAAGGAAGGAAGTGAAAAATTACTGCCATGAGAGTAAACTATGGTCTGTTGCAAAAATAGTGTCATTGCTTCAGCCCTCTCTGATCTATAATCTTTACCATGAAACTTTGGGGATGCCCTCTCATCACATCTACTCTGCCTCCTATCTCTGGGTACAGCCATATGACATGCTTTGATCAATGCGATATTAGCAGACGTGATGTAATCAGAATTTTGAAAAAAGCAGTAGCATGATTGGGCTTCCTCTCTCCTGTAATTCTCCATTGCCACAAGACTACAGAGAATAAACAAACACATAGAGCAAAGCCGAATCACCAGTCTACTTTGCCAATACTCATACCTGCGAGCAAGCCCACCCAAGATCAGCAGGACTGACTAAGAGGACTTCCAGCAGAGCACCCCAGACCCACAAGAAATAAACATTTGTCCTTGTTTGTCACTGAGTTTGTGGTTGTTTGTTATACAGTATTATCGTCACAAGAGATAGTTGATATAACTGCTGAGGAGTCGATATTTTATATTCACTTGATAGAAAGGGAATTGGACACATAGATTAAAATCACACATCGAGTGAGTGTCTGAACCTGAGTGTTATGCTCTTTTCCTCAGAGCTGGGGCCATGTTCTGTGTCACTGTCAGTTCCCAGTGCTAAATAAAAGTTACTATATTCCTGGACCATGCACCGCCCCCTCCCAAAAGAAAGTTACTGTAGATGTGTCATAAATGTTTGCTGACACTTTAATATCAAGTTTATCTTCCTACAAAAAACTTGGAATCATGAATGTTTCTCTTAAAAAGAGCATATAACCAAAATCTGGCCCTAAAACCCTTATGGAAATGCAAGGGACCCAGAACGCTCAGAGAGTCTTGAAAATGAGCAAAGTTGGAGGACCCAAACCTGCAAATTCAAACTTACTAAAAACTACAGTGATCAAGCCAGGATGGCTCTGACATCAAGCTAGACAATATATAGATCAATGGAATATAGTGGATCTATATTCCCTAATTCATGACTTAAGATCGATGGATTATTGAAAAAAGTGTAAAGGAAATCCAATGGGAAATATAATCATCTTTTCAACAAATGGTGCTGGTACAAATGGGTACCACGAAAAAGAATGAAGTTCTACTACCACCTCAGAGATTGTAAAACATGTAACTCAAAATGTTGCGTAGGTCTAAATTTAAAAGCTGAAACTACAAAATGCTTAGAAGAAAACTGAAAACATGAGTCAATCTTCATGACCTTGGTTTAGGCAATAGTTTCTTAGATATGAAAGCAAAGGCACAAGGAAAAAAACTAGATAAATTAGAAGTCATTAAAATATTTTTTGTTGTTTCAAAGGACACTGTCAAGAAAGTGGAAAGATAAGCCACATAATAGAAGAAAATATTTGCAAATCATATATCTGATAAGGGCCTTGCAGCCAAAATATATAATGAATACTTACAAGACAACAATTGAAAAGTGAAGAATGTAATTTAAACATAGGCAAAGGATTTGAATGGACTGTTCCTTGAAGAATATATGCAAATGACCAATAAGTACAGGCAATATAACAGGTGAAAAAAACAAATCTTTCACTTTGGCATAACTTGATAAACATTATTCAAGAACAGTTTTTCCTATCTCCTGCCAAGGAGTCAAACCCTAGCACAACCCCCCACTCATTTCTCCTATCCTCAAACAAGTTTCTTCCACTAAAGTTTCAGTACTCTTAGAGCCACTTTATACAAGAAGGAAACCAAATACAATAGAAATTAATAACATCTCTATGTTAGCAAATCAGGTTCTATATTCGGAGTCAATGCAATCATTTTGTTTTCTTTCAAGGGTCTATCTCACAAATAAAACATCAAAATAAGGATTAGATTTTTTAAAGAATGAAAGAATAAACTAAAATGTCATTTCATAAATGTAGTTTATGAAAACTCAAGAACAAGAAATAACACCAGGAACTCGATTTCACAGAGACTATTAAATTTTATGCAACTCCCCACTGACCCCTGAAATTTAAAAAAAGCAGCAAAACATGGCAATAAATAAACAGTCAGCATATCAGGAAGATGGAAGGCACACAGCAGTATGTTTTGTCAAGCATCAGTTAAGCTTTTACAACCATTCTAGAAAAGTTGAGAGAAAATTTACTTTGCAGCTTCCCGAAATGTCAGCTGAAATAGAAAATTACATTGTGACTCGATTTCAATCATATATTCCAATTTTTATCAGATTCTTGGGCTCTTGTGGGTAATTACAATACTGGGCAGCATTGTTGTTTACTTTGGTTTTGGAAGAATGAGATATGAGATTAGTCACAACACTTATTGCTAAGCTGATTAACGGAGTTATTCAGGTGACAGTCTCTTGTTTGGAATAGAATGAAGATAGCATAAATTCAACATTCCAATATCATACCAAAGCATGTTCTTTCCCCATTTTCTTAATCTAAAACCACACAGAAACACATTTACATATGGCTTTTCTTCACTATTAATATTGTTGCCATTAAAAATAGCTAATCAACCAGAAACTAATTTCGTTACTTTACTGGAAGGTCAAAGCAGCCATATGCATGTCATATAAGACCAAATGTAAAATAAGCAGACTCTCCAAGCCCCTCAGTATTGGTAATTATTTGTGTGGGCTCTGGGAGGAAGTCTCTCAAATACAATTATGGAAGCAGCCTAGGGTTTAATAAGACTTTACACCATGCATAAAAACTGACAAATACAACTCCCAATAGTCTTGAACTGATTTAGTAAAATTTAATAACTCTACCAATTCTGCATTCTAAAATAGAAATGGGAATGCAGCTCAGAGCTGCTTTTGAGTATCCTGGTTGGTTGGGTTCAAACACCTTATTTTGTGAGAGCTACCACAGGTTTTTTAATAGTGATTTCTACCATCTCATCATAAATGAATAGTTGCTTCCAGAAATCCCTTAAATATTTTATATTCCTCTTGATGGATATTTTAAACTGCATCACTGCTTTTAAATTCCTTTGGTGTTTCCTGTCTGTTAATTCTCATCTCAACCTCATCCACCCTGGTCACTCACCTAAAAATAATTCCTCTCTTATATAGCTACTACTTTCTTGGTCCGGTGGCTAGAGCCTCAGCCCTGTTCCACATTTATGAGTCCATTGGTTCCTATTATTTCCTTTTAAAACAAGAGGACCCCTAAATCCTCTCTACTAAAAGAATCTCCCATGAACTCCACCAAAAACAAAATGGGAAGAAGGGGGATATGTCAGGAGAGATAAATTTCTGGTACCCTGGGCAATTTAAAACACTTGTGAAGGGCAAATAGATATTTTAATACTCCCAATTCCATACTTCATTCTAGTTTGTGTTTTGTGACTTTACTCCAGACCCCAAAACTTTAAAAGAGTGTAATTGGCTTCTTTGGCTCCGTTTTGGGAATCCAACAACCTTTTATGACATTGTTGCTATAGAAAAATGTGTTCTGATTTTTAAACAAGATATTTACAAAACATATTTGGAATGAATCAACCCATGCTTAAGTTAGGGATTGCTTGTATTTCATTGTTGATGTAGGTCTAATTCTTCATACACACTCCTGACTTGTAGAATAAGCCCTAAAAAAACTGGATACACTATAGGGGCGCTCAGTAAATGATTGTATTAGCCAACAAGTCACAAGAGAAGTGGAGGCAAAACATTTGATCAAGATCTGAATTAAAAAGTGCTAAGGCATATCAATTTCCTCTGAAACAGTAATATGGGGGGAAAATAAAAAATTAACATGCAAACAGAATACACAAAGAGAAAGAAGAAATAACAATCAATTTAGGTGAGTGTTGCAACTTACCTTTCAGTAACTAACACAGCTTCAGAAACACCAAACTCACATATTTCTTTAAACTCCACTCTTCCTTCAAAATCAGTTATTTTATCCAGGAATAATTAGGAATTTGGCTTGAGAGAAGCCAGGTTGGAGCCCCAGCTTGCTTGTCTTTTTGCTCCTTGTATTTGCTTTCTCTACAAAAAAAGAACAGAAGAATTATTTATTCCAGCTCAAAACCTAGGAAGTAATTTTCATTTCTTATGAGAGTAGAAAAAAATAAACTTGACGTAAGGTAAACAAAGAAAACACTGAAAGCTAATCATCATATATATACTAACCAACTACCAACTAAAACCTACACACCAAATTTTCATTCCTTCATTTAGAAAGCGTCTTTTAAGGGCTTAATGCCTGTCCCAGCACTTATCTTTAAGTCCATCATAATTTAGAGGATAAAACAAAATGTGCAATCCATCTGTAATAATCAGACATGGGCAAATTAAAGACAATAGTTTTTGAAAAACATGAAAGGACCAGGGCTATTGAAGTAAAAGGAATGCCACATAAAGTCAATCACAAAAATGGCAACCTTAAAACTTGATAAGAAATCAAAAATGAAATTTAAAAACAGGCAAAAAACATAAAGGAACTGTTTGAAAAGTTTAAAAAGTGATCAGACTTCAAGTAGAGATACGAATGAAGCTGATCTGGATAAGGCTAAGGGAAATCAGAATAAAGGATAAAGAATGGTATCATCTATATTTTAAAACTTCAACTTCTGTGTGAGACCAAAGGGAGAGATGTTTATGTAATGCAAAATTTATATTTTGAATAGTACATTTCCTAATTTAACTTGTATGGTCAGTTTAGTTGAACACCATAACTACGTGGAATCTTGAATAGGGCATGAAATTTTGTTGGTTTGTCTAGGTTAGTGTGATGCTTCTGATATATCCCAGAGTAATTTGGACAGTGAATAAAGAAGTATTTGAAAAGTCCCTTTGGGGGGCTGGGGAGAAAGAGGAAATATTTAACTTCCCCATTTGGAGAACTCCTGATATTCGCACAAGCAGTGGGGACAATCAAATCGATAGACCGAGGCTTCAATCTTGGGGTGTGCCCCTATGAACCTTATTCCAGCAAAGGATAGGCTAAGCCTACTTAATATTAGGGCTAAGAGTCATGCCCAGAGAACCTCTCTTGTTGCTCAGATGTGGCCTCACTCCCTAAGCCAACTTGGCAGGTGAACTCACTGCCCTTCCCCTACCTTAGACATGACTTCTAGGGGTGTAAATCTCCCTGGCCACCCCCTATCTTAGACATGACTTCCAAGGGTGTAAATCTCCCTGGCCACATGGAACAGAATTCCTGGGATGAGCCAGGACCTGACATCAAGGGATTGAGAAAGGCTTCTTGACCAAAAAGGGGAAGAGAGAAATGAGACAAAATAAAGTTTCAGTGGCTGAGAGATTTTAAACAGAGTCATGAAGTTATCCTGAAGGCCATTCTTACGTATTATATAGATATCCCTTTTTTGTTTATGGTGTATCAGAGTGGCTAGAGGGAAGTACCTAAAACTGTTGAACTGTATTCCAGTAGCCTTGATTCTTGAAGATAATTGTATAAAGATATAACTTTTACAATGTGACTGTGTGATTGTGAAAACCTTGTGTCTGATGTTTCCTTTTATCCAGGGTATGGACAGATGAGTAAAAAAATAAATATGGTTAAAAAAAATAAATAATAGGGGAGGACAAACGGTAAGATAAATTGGGTAGATGGAAATACTTGTGGTCAATGAAAGCGAGGGGAAGGGGTATGGTATGCATGAATGTTTCCCTTTTTCTTTTTTTTCTTTTTCTGGAGTGATGCAAATGTTCTAGGAAATGATCTTGGTGATGAATACACAATTATGTGATGATATCATGAGCTGTTGACTGTATACCATGAATGGCATTTTTTTTAAAAAATGAGCAAAAGAACTCAACAGATACCTCACCAAAGAAGTTATGCAGATAAAAAATAAGCTTATGAAGAGATATTCAATATCATATATAATGAGGGAAAGAACGATGAGATATCACCTATTGGAATGGCTAAAAATACCATGAATGCTGGTGAGGATGTGGAGTGACAGGGACTCTCATTCATTGCTGGTGAGAATACAAAATGATGCAGCCACTGTGGAAAGCGTTTCGGCAGTTTCTTACAAAGAGAAGCAGAGGCTTACCTTAAATATGATCAAGCAGTTGCACTCCTAGGGATTTACCCAAAGGAGTTGAAAACTTATATCCACAGAAAAACGTGCACACGAATGTTTGCAGAATTTGTATTCATTAATGCCCAAAACTGGAAGAAACCAAGATGCCTTTCAATAGGGGAATGGATAAGCAAACTGCGGCACATACATACAATGGAATGCTATTCAGCAGTTAAAAAGAAATGACCTATCAAGACACCAAAAAAAAAAAAAAAAAAAAAAAAAAAAAAAAAAAAAAAAAAAAAAAAAAAAAAAAAAAAAAAAAAAAAAAAAAAAAAAAAAAAAAAAAAAAAAAAAAAAAAACACAAAGGAAACTTAAATGAATATCATTAAGTGAAAAAGCAAAAAGTTACAGTGTCACAGGCTATAATCCAAACAAGCAAAAGGTAAATTGACTGGCACAAGACATGCATTAAACTCTCAATAAATAGGAGTTGGCCCACTGAAGGCAGTCAGGGGTATCAAACTGAGTGGAGCACTGCATGTGCGACTTGTAACAGAGACAGAAAGACAGCAGTAAAAAGGCCCTTAGGGGTACTGACAGCAGGTGAAATGGTACCAAGTGAGTATGTACAGAGGGCACACCAGACAGCCTCGATGCCTCCTTCCTACACGCACATTTTCCAGACGGACGAGGGAGCCTCAAAGAGGGGCTGAAATCCCTATGTAAATGGGAGCTATTTAGCCAGGCAAATTTAATTCCAGACAATAAGGTGCCTTAGTTATGTCAGAGACTGGGGAGGCTCTAAATGACTTGTGCTATGGGGGCTTCTACAAAATAAAGGGAAACATTTCCAGGTACTTGGAGGAAATAGTGACCAGTGGAATGTGAAACAATAGCAACACTGACTTAGGGGGCCAGAAAACATTAGAGACTTCACGTTATTCTATTTCACAACAATTATAGGAGGAAGGCACTATTAGCCCTTGTTTTTACAAACAAGGAAAATGAAATTTGAAGATGTTAAGTACTAAATTAAAGTAATATTTAGGAAGGGTCAAATCTACTTTATTCCAGAGCCAATGTTTTTTCAACTACATTTTACTATACCATTTCCCTCATATACTGTGTTTGTGTATAATATATATATATACATATGTATATATAATGTTTACACATGCACTTTCTTATTTATTGTGAATGGTTTTCTCTTCTGAAAATACCAGGGAATTAGAAGCACGTGTTAGCATTTTGTGATCACTTCCATCGCACATTTTTATGATGTGGATAGACATAAACAACAAGTTCAGCATTTCCTTGGCAGCAACTTGTCATGTAGGGCCTATACTACATTAAGACCTCATTATAATGTGTGATAATTAGTTTCTTTACACTTTATCTCACACCCTTCTCCACGATCCCCCTCCTGTGAGTTCTGTGAAGATGTCTTACTTACTTTATATCCCCAGAACCTTGTAACTGATAAAGTGTGAACTTGAAAATATTTTATGAGTGAATAAATGATCAAGGTAATGATTTGTGTAATGCAATAATCACTAAAGAACATTTTAGTGTCTAATTTATTCCCTCGTTATGATTTAAATGCTAGGAGATTATTGCATGGTGTTTACTATGTGATTTTTCAAATGCTTTCATATTTAATGCATTTTGTACATGTGCATCTGACAATGAAGGTAACAACTCTTCTATTATTTTATTTTTGAGAATTTTTTACCTGGAAAGGGCTTTCTAAGGAATCTAGTCAGTCTATCTATTCTTTCTCCTGTTGATGAAAATTTTAACTTAAAAAATTCAAGGGCATTAAAATAATCTATTTAGACTTACTCAGAAAGATAACAAGGGGGTGAGGGTGAGAATGCAGATTTCATGACTCCCAATCTGGATTCATGTCACTCCGACATGCTGTCTCCCTATCCCAGCCACTCAGTATCCTCCATTCCCCCCTGAAACTCATCTGTGCCTTCAGCAGAATGCAATAAATGTTTGTTTAATTCAATTACATTTTCCAGGCACTCACACAGGGAGAAGACCGATTTCTGTCAGTAGGGACTTAACCTTTATTTAAATTGCTAAATTGAGGTCAGAACCATGTGCACACTTTCACACTCACTGTACACAAACACACCTACACATTCACCACAGGCCAATCTTCAGCTGCTGGAGGTTTGTAATTGTAGAAACACTCCACAAGCTGAAGCGTCACTTTTGAGTTATAGGGCAATGAAAGACTTTTTTCTTGGCACATTCCTGGAAGTAGTGACAGCAGGGCCACGTATGGGGACCATCAGTCAACTTGACAGTTCCCTGGAGAGCTCTGAATTCTGCTGACAGTGCTCTCAGCACTCTTCCTCTCAACAGGAGTGGCACGTGGACCTGTTCAGCACTCAGCTTGCACCGCAGAAGTCAAGCAGCTATCAGACTTTTATTTACAAACTGCACTTCCCTTTCTTGCTGTGGGCTTCAGGTCCCCCCAGGAGAGGACAAGGAGCTTGATTTCAGGAGACTCTACTCAGTCTGGATTTCAGCATTCATCCTGGCTGAAGGTCAGTGTCAAACCCTGTTTATACCACATCTATGACCTAACCGATGCTCATGAAGAATTGGACCCTACAGCATACAGAAATGGCCACAAATCAACTGGTGACAAGGTGACAGTTGGAGAAAGTACCATAACCAAATGCTCATTGCTAGCCCATCTACTTCTCCATCTTTCTCTAACTTCTCGTTCTGTACAATTTCATTATAATTGCACTTTTCACACAATATTTGAAATAAATCATGACCAACTTCCACTGAACTCTAATCAACAGCATGATAAACTTTCATTAATTCTTATTGTATCTATGCTCATGCTTTAATGCATTTAATGTGCATTATTAAGAATGCAAAACTAATAATATATGTCTTGCCCTTTGGTGCTAAGATTTTATAACTCTAAAACTAAACTGCATTCTACTCCCCTGGGGCCAAGAGTTATGCTGAGAATATTTTCAAAAAAGTAGAAAACACACTAATCAGAAAAATAGACCAATTTTTCTTTCTACCACCCAAGCATCACTGAATAGAAGGATGGTTCATTTAATGATTGGCATATGATTGCAATAAACACAGCTTTGTTTATCAGGCAGATTCAATTAAGCTACATACATTCTTCGCATCAAAATTAGTGAGGTGGCATGTAAGAGGCCAGAGGCAGCAAGAAAGATTGACTGAGTGGGTTCTGTAGGAAGGAGAAGTCATAGAAACCAGATTTCTGCCTTTGAATATAAATCCGAGACTCTCCAATGAAGAGGAAAGAACAAACTCCTACCTTTACAAAAGGCAGTGACAAGGACAAAAGGTCTGGGAAGTACTTACTCTGGATTACCAATCTAAAGTCAAAGTCAATTCAAACAGTGAACTAGAATTCTAAATAAATAATAGCAACAATGTGTATATATACCTTGTGACTCACCGACATTTAGACTGAATTAAGTTGCATAGAGAGGGAAAGTACTCCAAGAAAACTCTACTGGCTTGTATGCTAATGGAGCATCTAATCATGTCATCTGTCCACGAACAGGCTTTCCTTCAACCTCCCCACAAAGAAGAGACACTTGAAGGGCCAGGTCAATGCTGATAAAAGTTTTTGACACTAACAGAAGGAAGGTTTATGAAATAGTGCCCCTCAGTAGCCGGAGAAATTGAGCCCAATGGACAAAGCAGGCACATCATTAGTACTTACACTAAGGCTGACACCTACAAAGAATAGAAGTGAGTGAGAACCTGAGATAAGAAAAATGTGTGTTCGTATATACATATAGATTTATTTGAGATCACATTTTGTAAAGCAGACTCTGCTTCTTAAATTAAACCTGTTTTGTGGTGTATTTGTTAGATATACATTGGCAAATGAACTTAAGAACCCAAAGAGGAAAAGAGAAGAATGCGAGTTGGGTTAGTATCATGAGTTGCCTGGAGATGGCGGAGACGCAAAAGAGGTGTGTCCATGCGGGTGTGCATGCATCACACTCACACACGTGCACACACATACACACACAAACCACTATGAATAAAACAGTGTGAATTATAAATGCACACACAGATGCATAAAGCAAAACACAAAGACATGATCATTAAAAAGTGCTAATGGCGATGATCTCGGGGGGTGGAATTTCTTCCTTATACTTTCCTTTCTTTGAATAGTGCCCAAATGACATGTAAATAATCATGGTTATTTATACAATCGGGGGAAACCAGAGTATTTTCACTGGGAGAAAGATAGTCATCCCCCTCAATTGTCATGATTTTGAAACACTAAGGAAGCAGCTTCCAAGAGTAATACTCAGCCAGGTTATTCTATCCCTTCAGTCTCAGAACATGAGTCATTACTATCCATCTCCCTTCACAGAGAATGAACCAATTTTCTCAATAACAAAGTTCATCTATAATCAAGATGAACTTACGTTCTGAAGCAAAAGTTCTTATCTGAGTAACTAGCATCACCATGATGTTTCTCACTCAACAAAACAATCCAAGTCATTTCCAAAAATATCTTTATTCCTTCTCTCCCTTGTGTCCCTCCTCTCCCTCCCCCCTTTCTTCTTCCTTCCCTCACCCACTCGCCTCCTTTTTAAAATTCCCTTAGTGGTATCCTTGATCCTGGTGGCACTATATGATCAACAGAAGTATCTTAAATTCCCACATTTTGTTTTTAATGCAATCTTTATTGTAGGGGTGTCTGACTTTTCAAGCACATCTCTTGTGTTCTCACAAACTTAGTTGACTCTGTATCTGATTTCCTTGAGGACAAAGTCATGCCTTATTCCCCACCTAACACTTACCCCTGATTCTCTTTCCTCACTCCACCCCACACAGAAGGTGATGGCAAATCTTAATGGCCCCATCTCCCAAATATATCCCAAATCATACCTTTGGTCACCACCCAACAGCCATCACCCTAACTCAAGCCACATAACCCACTTCTTCTATGACTGTGGTAGCCTGCCAACCCTTAGAATAAAATCTGAACTCCTGACATGATTGAAAAGTCCCAAATTATCTGACTTATGTTCCATCCCCTTCCCTATTCCTCCCTCTCTGACTGCGTCTCGTGCCACCACCACCCTTACCACACATGCACTCAGCCACACCGGCCTGACCTCTTGGTCAAACACTAAGCTGTCCTGCTTCAGGGCTTTGCACCTGCTCTTGGTTCAAAAAACCATCGCTGGCTTCTTCCCATCCCTTGGGTCGCTGAATTCCACTAGATCAATTTAAATTCTAAACTACTGATCAATGGGTTTGGATTATTCCCATGAGCACTATTACAAATGTGATGTTGCTTAAGACATTATCAGAAATATTCTCAAGCTATCCTCTCTTAATGAAAGGAACTTCAGGTCTTACCAAAAAGCTTCTCAAAAAAAAAAGGGCTCGAAATTAAGTTTACAAAACTATTTTTTTAGTAAATAACATAAAAAATATTTTTCTAGAAATGTTTTAAAATAGGGTACAAAATGTAAATGCAACATGATCACTATGAAGCAACACTTATTGCAGACACCAAGGGAATCCAGGATGGCAATATGTTGATATTTCATTAAACTTTGGTGTCCAGTTCCCTTACTGCAGGATGTGCCAAGTAGTACAGTTTGATTAATAAGATGTTAATGGAACTTCTGGGAAGCCTTTATTTTCTCAATTTAAAAAGACATACAATACATCTGGTTTTGCCCTTTGACCGTGCTCTTCTTCTTCCTGCCTGGAGGTGGTGAAACCATCTTGCAAATCTGAGTTCAAAAATTCATGCAAATAAGGACAAAGCAGCAAAATGGAATTGTCACCTCAATGGCATCCTGGTACAGTTGCTCCAAGCTTGGGCTACCTGCCTCTAGACTGGTTACTGTGCGAGGATAACAAGCTCCCTATTTGGTTAAGCCTCTGTAGTAATGATTTTGTACTATGCAGCTGATAACAATTCTAAATAAATAAAATAATACCCACAAAAATGAAAAAAAGCACATTTATTTATTTATTTATTTCAGACAGATTTATTCATTGCCTGCTTTGCACTGGACACTGTACCAAGAGCTAGGTAAACCACGGTGAACCCTCCTGGAATTCACAGTTAATGCAGGGAACAAATAAATTAACCTATAAACTCAGAAAGATGTTCTTAGCATATTCTGTTTTGTATTTTTCTTTTTGTCCCATAGTTCCTGACGCTTTGCTTTATCAGTCAGAGGCATCGCACTATGCAAGGAAGGCAAAGAACAGAAAACAATTAATATTCTGTTTCTAAACTTTCAAATATAGGTCTCGATGATCAAAGGGGAAGTCATTGAGAGGATGAAAGTCTACATGACATAAGAGATTAAATGTTGTAAATAGAGTAGAGAGAGGCAAGCAACTTCTGGGGAGACAAGATGAGGATCCTATGGACTGGGCAGTGAGAGAGAAGATGGTGGGTATAATGTTGGCAGAAGTTAGGAGTGAAATGCAAGGAGAGATCCTGGGGAAGACAGTAAATAGCAGGAAGTTAGCACTGAGCCCATCTGAACATCATCCATGACCTCCACCTTCCAGAGACTGGGTGAAACCAAGCCAAGGTACACTGGCTGACCTCTCGTCCAGTGAGCTCAGCATCACCAGCCAGCAAAGTCATGCGTCCTTCCCATCACTGTAGGAGGAAGGAAGGGCTTGCCAGCAACAGCCATTTGCACATCCCCTTGCAGTAGCAATTTTGGCTTGTCCCACTTGGACCTTGGCAGGTCTTTAGGACACCACTGTCCAAATGTTGACATTGCTTCCATCTATCAACTCTACCAAGAAACCCCACCATACACCCCAAGATACCAAAGGCAAGACCTCTCCACATTCAGTACCACTTATATAATGGAAATGAGAACAATCAAATTATTTCTCCCCAATCCATTCTCCATTCTGCAGAGTGATCCTTTAAAAATGAAAATTATCTCATCCTTCTAATTAACTTAATGCTTCTTACTCAGGAAAAGATCTAAATTCCTAACACGGCCCAGAAGATGTACATGGCTGGTCCCCTCTTGCCTCTCCAATTCTACTCCCAGCAACCTCCCCTCAGCTGCCCCTCACCACACACTGGCATCTTGACCTCCGTGAACTGCCCCCACACCCGCCTCCACCCAATACCTGGTAACTATCTTCTCCTCTTAGAGGCCACACTCCCCCGTTACAGCACTTAGCCCACTGGCAATTGTACATGATTGGGGGCATTATTTGATTCATGTTTGTCTTTGTCCTAAGACTGTTGGCTCCCTAAAGGCGTTAAGGACAACTTTTTACTCGTCTATCACCTGCTACGTATTACATCCTCAACTGAATGTTATTTTTAAAACAATATTTCTGTTTTGTCTTATCTGCTAGTAAAACATCGATTATGTTTAACAGGCTTGTTTGGAATGACAGCTCCCACTACATTAGAGTAACCTTATAGCATTTATAGTACCCAATGTTTGGTTTGTGCCATCATCTACAAAGATCATTGAAATCTCTAAACATAGTCTTATATCTTTCATTTCTTGTGGACACGATGATAAAAAGAAGAAAGTTTAATAATTAGTATCTTTTCACTGTTGGAAATTCTAAGTGATTGTCTGAGGCTCAGATGGTTCATGATCACTTCCCAGGTCTAACTTTTACAACAGAGCTCTGGATCTTACCCAACACTGCAAAATGCCCTCTAAGCCAGGGTTTCTGAACCTCAGCATTATTGACATTTTAGGCTAGACAATTCTTTGTTTGGGGGAACTATCCTCAGCATTGTGAAATGTTTAGCAGCATCCCTGGTGTCCACCCATTAAATGCTGGAAGCATCCCCATCCCCCAGTTGTGACAACCAAAAATGTCTCCAGATGTTTGCAAATGTCCCCAAGTGGAGAGAGGGAAAGGGCAAAATTATCCCTGCTTCAGAGCCACTGATCTGATTCAGGCCTCATGTCCAGTCAATGCTAGGTACTCAAGAAGCCTTTTCCTTGGAAGGGCTCCCAGAGGAGCAAATGGCTTTGTTCTTTTTCTCCCTCCCCCACCAACCCCCCCTACCTTCTTCTTCACCTCTTTCTCCTCCTCCTCCTCCTCCTTCCATTACAAAGGATCCTCTCTTCCCATCTCAGATTCTTGGGATGGCAATGCTTCAGAGCATTTTTGTCATACTTATAAGAATGTACCTTCTGAAGTCAAGGTCTTAGAATAAATAAATTTTCATTATTTCAAGTGTTTTGCAGAATACTCTTTAGCACAGTAAATTCTGGCATCATTTCAACCTTTACCTATCCACTTAGACAAAGGAAATGTAATTTATAATTTATTTATGCTTACCTGGAGTTTGGGTCTAAAAATTAAATAATTCTGGGAAGTCAAATCAGAACAAAATTTCCATATTCATCTCCAAGCAGCTTAAGAATTTTTGAATATCTCAGTTTAAGTGCTTTAAAAACACTTATCACAAGCTTACATGACTTCTGAAGGCCATTGCTATGTGTTTTTTTTTTTTTTTGCTGTTGTTTTGGGGAATTCATGTGGTTTTAAGACAGACAGTGATCTATTTTAATGTGAAACAACTTAAGACAAATAGGGAAATATATAAAATTAATTACATTAAAATATAGTCAGTTATGACTATTTTAAAGGTCTGAGTGGACCCAGCTTCCAAACTTTACTTAGTGTGCCCAGTAATTAAGATTGGGTGACTTTGGCAACATTTTGTTGAACGCTTAGAATAAAAAGGAGAACAATAATGTGACTAAGCTGGACTATGAATGCCAACAAACACATGTCCTTAATCTTAACCCACTTTCCTGTGGAATTGAACCTGTTAGTAAATAGGACATTTTGGAGATGTTAAACTGAACCATGCGGTGAGCCTTAACCCATTCTATAAAAGCCTCATAAAGAGAACCCGGGTGTCAAAGAAACTAGAAATGAGAGGACACTGCCATGTGACAGGAGGCAGAGACGCAGGCAAGGAAGCCCCACTATCACCGGCAGCCAGGAGCAGAGCACTACGGATTTTCGGGAGGAAGCAAGCCTCACCCATATCTTGATTTTTGGATTTTTTCAAGCCTCAAAACTGTAAACCAATGAATAAGTGTTGAGCTAACCCTTCAGGAGGTGTTTGTGATAGCAGCTGTGGCAAACTAAGACAAACAATTAGCAGTTACGTTCCAAGCACTGTAGTCGGGTTTTTTGTTTTTTTGTTTTTTTTTTGCATGGGCAGGCACCGGGAATGGAACCTGGGTCTATGGCATGGCAGGCGAGAGCTCTGCCTGCTGTAGTCGGTTTTTTTTTGTTTGTTTGTTTTTAATTTGCATATGGGCAGGAGGCACCAGGGATCGAACTCCAGAACTCCAGACCTCCAGCACCGCAGGTCGGAGCTCTGCCTGCTGAGCCACTGCAGCCGCCCTGTAGTCAGTTTTTAATCAACAATTCTAAGAGACAGGAGGGACAAGTTTTAAACAGCCCCATATTACAGAAGAGAAATCAAGACCCTGAAAGAGTGGTTGTAACCCTAGGGAGCTAGGAAGGGCAGGGCGGGTCAACTCCAAAGCCCACGGCCCTACCACAACGTTAAATTTGTTTCCAAGGCATCTGAAACCGTCTGGGTGTGTGTTTCTTAGTAGGTGAGGATCTGTGATATATTAACGGCAGAGCATATAAGACCACTGTCATATTATTCACCCTTCCTCCTGTCCCCACTTTCCCAGTGTTAATACTACAGTACTCATGGAAAGCCAATCTCAGGTAAGCATGCAGATGGACGTCACCCCTCAATTGGCTTCTAGACCCAGTGTCTGTGGAAGAGGTGATTCCCTCTTCTTCACTGTCATGCAGAGCATACGCTCTCTAAAAGTTCTTAGTCTCATATACTTTTCTTTCTTCAAGCATCCACCTTCACTTTAGAAAGCAATACCTTGGGTGATTTTCCTTGGTCACAAAGAGTTATTTCTCAGATAGACTAATGTCTTTCTTACTCCAAAATTATATGATTCAAGAGACCCAAATAAAATTTTAAAAACTCAGTTGCCTATACTTGTATGGTTCTACTTCTAGATGTTTTGTTTTGTTACACTGAGACATATATATATAACTGTGAATACTATGTCTATTGTAAGTCTTAAAATTGGGTAGATTGCAATACTAGTCAATAAGAGGGAGGGGTAAGGGGTATGGGATGTTTGAGGGGTTTTTTTCCTTTTTATTTCCTTTTCTGGTGTAATGCAAATGTTCTAAAAATGATCGTGGTCACGTATACACAACTCTGCGATAATATTCTAGACCGCTGATTGTATGCTTTGGATGGGTTGTATGGTGTGTAAGGATATCGTAATTTAATAAAAGGATAAAATTTTTTAAAAATCCAAAATGATCTTTGCTTTTTAAAACAACCCCCCCACCCCCTTGCCCCCCTCCCCAAAAAAACAGACATACTAAGAAAGGTTAATGGTGGGTTTGGCACTTTCTTTTCTAGAGAATAAGAATATCTCCGACAATTCTCTAAATATTTGTAAGGTGAATTCCAAACTCCCTTTTAAAGGGAAATTCCGAATTCCTTTTAAATCATACAATAGATATTTATTTCATTTTATTTATTTTATTTAGCTATTGTGATTATTACCTTGAAGAACAACAAATAAAATATGATGGCTCTGAGCTTAAGAATTAAGGTTTCTTGTTGAGTTTTAAACAATGAAAAAACTTTAGGAAATATGATTCTAAAATCAGCTAAAATTGATCTTTTCTAAAAAGAAAACTGGTTTTTAAAAACACAACATCGCCACCTAGTGCTCTACATAGAAATGATGGTGTTCTGCTTTTTTTTTTATCGTTTTATATATATATATTTTTTTAATGTAGTTTTATTGAGATACATTCATTCACCATATAATCAATCCAAAGTATACAATCAATGGCTGGTTTGCTTTTGAAATTATTATTAGGAAGACAGAGAGTGGAGAAATTCCACTTAAAATCCTATCTTAAACAAGGTGTGTAAATGAATAAATACATAAATACATACATGCATAAATGAGTATATATGAAGAATTTAATCATATAGCAATGTCCCTATAACACAAAATTGTGGGTAGGATTTCATAAATCAATGTCATTCCATATTATGTATGAAACGTTTGCAGGTATGTCTGTGAACTTTAAATTGTTCTTATTGCCTCCAAACTGGAAATCTTGCCCATGTTTCCAAATAATCCATCCTGCTTAAGACCACTGAGTTAGAATATAAAATAATAACATCTGCAAGTTAGAAGAGTCCTTACATCCTGTCTACACCTTTTACAAAGAAGGGTGCAAAGACTCAAACAGGCAAATGGGCAAATCCACATATACATGAATCCAGGTTTCACAAATTCCCATCTCATTGACTGTCATGTGCCCCCCTAACATTCCATTTTATCATGGCTCTCATGGTCTATTATGGAATCAAGTCTAAAATTTCCCAAGCCAGTATTCAATGCCATGTCATCCTTCATACCTGTCGGTGGTCATAAATGGAAATGGCTGCAGGGCCCAAACAGGAGCATCAAGGACAGATGCCACAGGGTATAACACGGTGGGCATGGCCCACTTGAAGGCATTTGTCACAATGTTTGCAATTTACTTTTAAACACTGCACACAGATAATACGTTGCTATGCATTTGTTAGTCCAGGTGCTAATAAAAAAGTGCAGTCTTGGGGTGACGCAATGACATCCTGATCAGGCAGCTGCTACAGGGGCTCCTCTTATTCTCATCTGAGGCAATGCATGGATCTCTTCTGAGGGCCATACTGAATGCCAGAAATGGGTTTTCCATTGGCTAAAATAGTGGCCTGTTACAGCATCATGAAAACCTGAAATGGACTGTTATTGGTAAATATGATGGTAATCAACACACGTAGGTGGATGAAATATCACAGACACTCACCATCTTTGCATAAATGGTATCAGCATCCAGATAGGCCTTATTCATTGCCCTTAGGATAACATCCAAGGCTTTGTTTTTAAATAGTCCTGCATTCAGCCAGCAGTTGCAAGGGTAGAGAATCCTTAATGTTGTCACGTTTACCTTGATAAACCTTTCACAGCAGGTGGGTGGCCTAAGCCCTAAAAGGATGGATATCTGAGGCTTCATCACACCTAAGAACAGGTGTCTGTATTTTAATGAATGTTTCTTCAGATAATGTCTGTACGTGGAGCTGAATTTTTTCTGAGGCTTGCTTTTATTAAATCGTGGTAGCAAAGTATCAGGTTTGGGGAGAGACGTTCAGCCTCCTCATCCACTTCCAACTTCTTCAGCGATTACTATAGTCTACCAAGACTTCTACTAAGTGTTGTCAATGACCAGACTGGCTTCCCAGCAGAACTCAAAGTTATATTTATTGAAAGCTTTGTGCCACTCAAGCAAATCTCATCTGTGAGGCAAACTGGCCCTCAGTCCCTTGCTTTCATTTTCTCTAGACCCAACTTGCTCCTTTGACCTTGGTTCCTGTGGCTCTTCCATATGCATTCACAGAAACACTCAGACTGACCCGTCCCAAACCTGTGAACACTGATGCTATTCAACCACATGAAGGACAGGCTACATAACAGGCAGGGCCCAAAGAAAAACAAATTGTGGGGCCCCTATTAAAGGAACCTATTAAAAAATTATGAAGAATTTCTAGATGGCAACAGTAAAGCATTAGCCAAGCAAAGGGCCCTTCTGAGTGCACAGGTTGAATGCCCATGAAACTGACCCTGACTGCATGGAATGCTTTTCCACCTCTACCCTAAACCTAACTAGAAGCCATTCTCACATTTGTCCATCATCCATTCAACAAACTCTTTTTGACATCCATGCTCTCTGGTTGCCCTTGAGATACAAGAAGACTCATTCTGTTCTCCATGAACTCCCATCAGCCACACCAATATCTCCTTCTGACCTCTCACAGCATTGCCATCATGAGTCACATTTTGGCCTTATATTGCATTATTGCTATTAATCTCCACTCAAGTTTAATTTCATCAATGGGATCATAAACATCCTGAGGCTGGCTAGTCTAGTTTGAAAGCTGCTGGAATGCAATATATGGCTTTTCAAAAGGGAAATTTATTAAGTTGCAAGTTTATAGTTCTAAGTCCATGAAAATGTCCAAATTAAGGCACCAACAAGAGGTTACCTTCACTCAAGAAAGGCTGATGAAGTTAGGGGGTTCTCTCTCAGCTGGGAGGGCACATGAAGATGTCTGCTAGTTTTTTCTCCTGGTTTCTTGTTTCATGAAGCTCCCTGGGTGTGTTTTCCTTCTTCACCTCCAAAGGTCTCTGGCTGTGTGGGTCCTGTTATTCTAGTTGCTCTCTCCAAAATGATTCCCTCTTAAAGGACTCCAGTAAGCAGTCCCACCTTGAATGGATGGAGACACATCTCCATGGAAACCATCTAATCAAACGTAACCACCCACAGTTGGGTGGGTCATATTCCTGTGGAAAGAATAAAAGGGCTCCATTCAGCAATATTGAATGAGGATTAAAGGACTTGGCTGTTCTGGGTACACAATCCCTTCAAACCAGCACACCAGCCACAAAGAATAGAATATTATTTCCTTGTACTCCCTGCAGAGTCTACAGAGCTGCACACATGGGGAATGTTAATATGTGTTTCTGTGATTGGATGGAACCTCACAATACACCTATTTCCAGACCTAATGAAGTCAAAGTTTAATATTTTTCTCACTTGAATGATGGCATCTGTTTTTACCCCATGATTTCTGTTTGCCACATGACTAAGTTCAGTTCCCTAGACAACCGGCTAATTGATAACTATGTTATTATGCACCTACTATGTGCCATTACTTACTATATATTGGGAATATAATGATAAACAAAACAGAGTCACTATCCTCATGGACCTCATAGCATGGCTGTAGGTTAGAATTAAAATCTTAACCAATAATTCTTTGAGTTTATGAGCCTTTCATAGGTTTAAATACCAACATATTTCCTACTTCTAAATTAATTTGATTTATAAAAAATGATAAGAGAAAAGATGAGTTATTGTCAGAATCTTTTCCTTTAGTTCCTCTGACTGCCTTCTATAACTCTAGTTTTGTAATTTTCAAGCTTTATTCACTCTTTGGTACTAAATCTCATGTATTTTCTAGACTTAATAGGGGAATTAAATACATATATATATAAAGTATACTCATAAAAATATAGTGAGATTGAAATGTTAAAGAGCAGAGCCCAAGCAGAAAGAGACATATGATGGCAAAATAGAGAAAATGGCATACAATAATATTTGCATTAATTTCTTAATGTTGCCAGAAATGCAGTATTCCAGAAATCAGTTGGCTTTTATAAAGGGAATTTATTGTTACAAGTTTACAGTTCTAAGGCCATAAAAATGTCCAAACTAAGGCATCCAGAGAGAGATAACTTAATTCAAGAAAGGGCCAATGACATTCAGGGTTTCTCTGTCAACTAGGAAGGCACATGGCAGCTTCTCTGTTCAAACGGCTTCACTGTGGATGTTTTCTTTCTGCATCTCCAAAGGTCTCTGGCCATGCGTGTGGGCTCTGAAGCTTTTTCCTAAAATGGTTCCCTCTTAAAGGATCCCAGTAAATGACATACCTTGAATGGGAGAGACACATCTCCATGGAAACCACCTAATCAAAAGGTCTCACCCACAATTGGGTGGGTCACATCCCTACAGAAACAACTTAATCAAAAAGATCCCACCCAACAATATTGAATCAGGATTAAAGCACATGGCTTTTCTGGGGTGCACAACAGTTTCACACTGGCACAATATTTTTTAAAAAAAACCTTAAGATTCAGTCTGTAAGTTGTTCTGATCCTGTGTAGAGTCAGGGTCAGACTCTGTAGAAGCAATTCAACAGATTCCACCAAGCACAAAGGGAAGCAAAATCAACCCCCTTATATCTCAACATTTACAATCATCTCTGTGATAGCAAATAGATTCAAGCAGGGATAAATGGTTCATTACACATAGCACATTATTTTTAATGCATTTATTTTGAGCAACTGCATTCAATCAAGGAGAATTCTTTACAATTAGGACATCATCCCTGATATAAGAAGCAAAGCATCTGTGTGGCCTACTATGATTGTACACAAGAACCAAAGGAAAAGGAAAAGCTGGGGACAAGGAGGAAGGAAGAGGAGGAGAAGGGAGAAGGAGGAGAGAGAAGGTGAAGAACAAGAATTTGAATTAAAAGTAGAAAGAAGCAGAAAAGTGACATTTATTCCAGCAACAGGAGGGTTTAAAGATCAGAAATGCACTCTAGTGAAACTGTGGTTGGCTAATAAGTATGTGCATATTCATACGCACAGATAACTTCTGGTTGTTTAATAAATTGTATATAGTCACTTCATAGTATCCCTTTGGATAGTGTAAAGGAGAAGCTCTTAAACCAAGTGTAGGGGAATGAATCACGGCCCCCATAAAGACATGTTCAAATTGTAACTCCCTGTGGATATGAGCCCATTTCCAGATAGGAACTTTGAAGATGCTATTATTAGTTAAAGGGTGGCCAAAGTGAAAGAGGGAAGGCATGAATCCAATAGGGCTGGTGTTCTATTTTGCTAGCTGCCAGAATGCAATATACCAGAAACAGAATGGCTTTTAACAAGGGGAATTTAATGAGTTGCTAGTTTATAGCTCTAAGCCTGAGAAAATGTCCCAATTAAAACAAGTCTATAGAAATGGCCAAAGGCATCCGGGGAAAGACACCTTGGTTCAAGAAGGCCGGCGATGTTCAACGTTTCTCTCTCAGCTGGAAGGGCATGTGGCGAACATGGCAGCATCTGCTGGCTTTCTCGTGGCTCTACTGAAAAAGGACTCTCCCCAAAAATGTTTCCTCTTTTAAAGGATTCCAGCAAGCCACTACAGCTTCAGTGGATGGAGACATGTCATCACCTAATCCAGTTTAACAACCACTCTTGACTAAATCACATCTCCAGGGAGATGATGTGATTACAGTTTCAAACATACAGTATTGAATAGGGATTATTCTACCTTTATGGGATTTTGATTAAAACATGGCTTTTCTAGGGGGCATACTTCCTTTCAAACCAGCACAGCTGGAGTCCCACTATGTAAAGGAAATTAGACATGGAATTAGAAGCCAGTAATAAGAGAAGCCAAAGAGGAAGATTACCACGTAACAGATGGAGAACTCCCATCTTCAGAATACTAAAGACTTTGGAGCAAGCACGGCATTGCCAACACCTGGATTTTGAATTTCTGGCCTCCACATCTGTGAGACAATAAAGTCCCGTTGTTGAAACCAACCAGCGTGTGATATTTGTCATATTAGCCCTGGAAAACCGAGACACCAGGTGAAGCCGAATGAAAGCTGTGATCAAGGGATCCTGCCACGTGGAGTTGAGCACATAAGGGTCTCCCTAAGGCCCAGGCTGCATCCCCAGGCCTGCCCTGTTCTGCTAGGACACACTCGTATACTTTTTAGATTTATTGTTTACATTCTCTCACCAGGAAAATAACATTGCCGCTGCACTGTTTTACCAAACACAACAATTATTCATGAAATCCCAAGCATACCTTCTCAGAGATATTTTACCAAATCCTCTTAGTTGCAAGGAATGAAACGTATCCCTACCTTCTCTCCATTCCCAACCCCTGAACAGAATATCTGACAGTTTGGTACACTCTGTTTTTTACCTTCAAGATTCAGGGAAACATAAACTTTTCCAAAAGCTTTCCCCAAGCTTTTAATAGATCTTCAGGAGGGCTGAATACTCCTAGACAGGGGGTATTAAACAAAGAGAAGGAAAATGACCTCTTCACAAAGTATAGTGTAATGGTGAGAGGAGAGAGTTTTGCAAGTAAATAAAACACATTTGCTCTGTATATTGCACGAGCTTTTTTCCCAGAACCCCAGCTTAAATGTAAATAAATGATATTCTGTTCAGCCACAATGATGGTCCAGGTTAGAAGTTGAATCAATCCCCGATCTCATTCTCCCCTGCCTTCCCAGTTACCCTTTCCTTTATGCCACAGGCTCGATCCTCCCAGGGGCTCTCACTGTTGATGTTGTTCACGCAGAACTAGTTAACTTCTTGGGTGGCCCTGTTTTCACGTGGATATGACTTCTAGCCACAACCAGGTTTTGAGGCCTTGAGGGCAATGCCTGTGTCTTCTACGGCGATGCCTTCTCCAGCCAGCTGATAACCCCACTCTACCACACTCTGAGATTTACCTTCACAAGGTACTGTTCCTATCACGTTCTTCCTCTGTTCAGAAACTCCAGCAATTCATGCTTGGACACAGGGCAGCTTAAGCATCGCTACTGACGACCTACTGATGATGACAGCACGCCTTACTGCGTCCCCGGGTCAGGCACCAAACCCAGCAGCTCTCATGTCAATTCACCTTTGCAGCAACCCTATGAGGTGGGTATTATTATTAACATCCCCGGATCACAACAACTATTACAACTTCCCATGTCTCTACCATTTGGTCCTAAATGAGCTCACCAATCGCATCTCCTCATCATTCCCTGCACTCAATCAATTGGATAATGCGCAATCCCCTAAATATTTTTACCTCTGCACAACCTGCTAAATATTTTTTTACCATGTTGCCCCATCCTTAACTGAATGCTTTCTCTCTTCTGTGCTGCTTATTTTTCTTCTGCTCATCCATTGTGACTCAGACCAAGTCCCTCTTCTTCAGTGGAGCCTTCTCTGTCTACCTACACTCTCCTTTAGATACTGAGAGCTTAAAACTCGCTCTTTTAATTCATGCCTCCATGTTTTCTGAAGATGTAGAATATAAAGACTACATCCTTGTCTTTAATGACTCCTGGTCTAATGGGGGGAGAGCAAAATATACCAAAAATTGCAAGAGAGCTGGATAGTTCTTGGACAGAGCTGAGAATAGAGCAGTGATAGGTTGCAAAAAAAGGGCCACTATCCACCACTCCTCCCTACGCCAAAACCCTCTCGACGTGACTTTGGAGCCCCCCCCCCCCGGGCATCAGGACTGATTTCATGACTCGCTTGGCTGATGGAAAGTGGCACTGTGCCAGTTCTGAACGAGGTCTCAGGAGAGTTTCTGTGCTTTCACCAGTTCGCCAGAAATCCAGTCCTTCCGTCACGTGAACAAGTCCAGGAATATCAGTCCACTGAAGAATAAGAGCCCATGAAGGATGTGAAGTCCCAGCCGAAGTTATTCTAGACAAGCTCTGTCCCCGTCCTATGTGGAAGCGTCCACAGACATATGATTCAGCCCAGCTGCGATCAGAAGAACTGCACAGCTGAGTACAATTCAAATGGCTTAGCCCTGCCCAAATTCCAGCCTACAGAATCGCGAGCTAAACATAAGGTTTTCATTTTAAACCACTGTGTTTTGGGGTGGTTTTTTTTGGTTTTGGAGCAACTTGACACCATGAGTGCAGGAGCATTGTGGCAGCACAGAAGTTTCTAACTCAATCTGGGTTCATTGGGCATGACACAAAGAATATAGAGGAACAGCAAACTTGGAACCTGGTAGAAGATAAAGAAAGCTGATGATGAATCCGTTAGGACAGAGTAAGTATAAACATCTAGAATTAAACATTGATAGAGTCATAAATATCATTTTTCATTATGCTCATAAAAAGAATATTGAGCATAATCTGATCATCTGTGAGGCAGCAGCATCATCATAAAGGTTGAAAGACATGTATTATTGTATTGCACAGTAACACATTGATACTTCCTGGGTTATTGAGAAATATAGAAATATATGTTCCTATATACTTAAAAGCTCCAGTCTACTATACCTTGGTTTTCAATTATTTTATCCTCTACTTATAAAATGCCATGTTTTTCTTCACTGCCAACCTTCAACTGCCCTTCTTAATTTTCTGCACTGTCTCTTTAGCTTTCTGTCCATTGTTTCTCCTTGTTCCCTTCCCCATGCTATGGAGCACTCTTTGGAGCTGAGACTATTGAAGTCTGGGAAGCTGCACAACCAAGCCTGGAGCTCGGTGTGAAGGGAGGGGAAGGTAACTGATATTTAGAAGGGTTACACGCTTTGCAATATAATGTATTGAGTACCAATAACCCTGGGAGGGAGGTATTATAACCATCACCTTTGTGAGTAAGAAAACTTAAGCTCACAAAAGCCAGCCTGCCCCCAATGCACCCAGCTTGAGAGAGCTCAGAGAGCATTCCAACCTGAGCCCAAACCCAGATCTTCTAATCCAAAATTCTGTTCACTTCTATGATATTAGGAGTCCCAAGTTCAGAAGATGGACTTTGTAGCATTTTTTCTTATTTTAATGCAATTTTACTGGTATATATTATGTATTCATATACCACGTAATCATCCAAAGTGTATAATCAGTGGTTCACAATATCATCATATTGCTGTGCATTTATCATCACAATTGACTTTTTTCTTTTTTGTGAAAAATAACATATATGCAAAAAAGCAATAAGTTTCAAAGCACAACACAACAATTAGCTGTAGAACAGATTTCAGAGTTTGGTATGAGTTACAATTCCACAATTTTAGGTTTTTAGTACTAGCTGCTCAAGACACTGGAGACTAAAAGAAATTTCAATATAATGATTCAGCAGTCATACTCCTTTGTTAAACCCAACCTTCTCTGTATAACTCCACCATCACCTTTGATCTTTCTCCGTGGCATTTATTTTGTTTGATAAATCAGGAGTCTTCCTTACTTTCTAGTTTTGACTCTTTTCTCAAATTTATTAAGTTTGCTGGATCCAAAACCACTAAGAAGTACAGTATTTCTTCCTAACTCTGCTAGGAAGAGTATTTACCATCAGTAAATAAGAAATAGTACTGATAACTCAACTTACATGTGAGAGGTCATCATGATTTCCCTAGAAAACTACTTCATTAATATTTTCCCAGCTGAAGAGAAGAAACCCAAACTTTACAGCCCTATGTTCAAATCCTGGTCTCACTATCTCCTGTGCTGAGGCATGGCTGCTGTCTTAGATAACAAATAATGTAAGGCTCAGTGAAATGCTCCATTAAAAAATTTACTTATAACTTAAATTTTCTGGAGGAACATTGTAAAGAAGGAAGATTTTCCTTTCAGCAAGTAAGCTCATGTCAAGTGTATCTAGAGATTATAAAAATCAAGAAGCTGTCAAGCTTGCTCAGTAATTCATAAACTTGAAAAAAAAAGTATATGTAAATTGCTTCAGACCCCAGATGGCTTGTGAGGGTAAAAAAGAACTTTCATCTCTTTTTCTCTTTAAAGTACCTAGAAATGCTTTGGATTATGTTTTATTCAGCATAAATATATGCTTCACTCTGGAAAATCCCCTATGCCCTTTAGCTCCAAAGTTGTCATTTAAGACAGTTGTGAGTGCCTTGAGAATTTATAAATTTGCCAGAGGTAAAGTGACCCCTGCAGATATTCAAGGAAGCCAGACTGAAAATTGTTACCCAGAAGATTCAACGCTTCCTTCCCCCCGGCTTTGGTGCCATGCTTTCTTTCTCTCAGTGCCCTTAACCCTAGAGATGTGAGGTATTACCTTGAGGTGTAAAGGGAAGCACAGGTGAGCCTAGGGGTGGGAAAGGACCAGAAGGACAGCAAGACACATGGATTCTTTCTATAGAGAAAGAATCTGCAACTCTTCATTTTGGAAGCAAGCTGTTCACGCCTGCTCATTGCTTCCCACCTTTCGCCCCTCTGCAGTCACTACTGATCTCCATCTGCAAAGGCAGCCTTTCTTTCCTGGTCTTCCAGAACCATAAGCCCAAGGGTGGTCTGAGGCTGCACTGCGGAGGAACTCAGCAGGCTGAGGGTTTAACCAGCAGGAGGAGGCACTGGCCTCCTTCCTTCATGTAAGCAGAGTGATTGGAGATTGCTCCATAACCTGTGGCTTCCAGATTTATTAAAAATAATAATAATAATAATAATAGCTGCAGGTATCAAAGGGAAACAAGAGAAAAAATTCATCTACCAGGAACCACTCTTAGCCTCTGGATATTGCAAAGCACCTAAAAAAAGAAAAATCCAAAACAGCTACAGAAAGGATGGAGAGGTTTCCCCAGAACAGCAGGTAAAAACCATGAGCTCTTTATGCCACACTGTCTAGGGAGGTGGTGGGTGCACTTTGCCTTTTGATTATAATGCTTGGGGCAGGAACATCTCACTCCCAAAATGCCACTCCAAGCCTTTTGGGCTTAGATATCAAATTACTCTGAGTTGTATTCCTTTTAGTTAAGATAGTGTCCCCTACTGAAAAACACTATTTTCCTTAGGCTGGTAAAGGACTGAGCCTTCAGCAGTCACGAACAACTTACTACATTTCCTAAGACCCTTAGAGAGGGGACCACTGGAAAAGGGCTAAAAAAAGCTTCTGGACTGAACTGATTCAAAATTCTGTCCAGAACGATTCTGCATGAAGCACAGACAGCTGGAAGAAAGGACTGCGTATTTCAAAGAAAGGCTGATGTGTGGTACTGCAAACATTAAATCTTCCTTCTGTTATTCTCATCTCACTTGTTTGAGGCTGGAATCAAGTATGGCTTCCACTAAACCAAACTGCTTGAGGCCCAGTTTGGGGATAACAGGTAAAAAAAAAAAAAGTGCTGGAGGCAGGAGATGAATTAACTTGGAAGCAGTGGTGCTACCCAGAGTTGGGAATCTCAAAATACTCCGAAAAGTGCTTGCACAAGCTCTCTGATTCCTGCCCAGATAACGGAGTGCTTGTGCACTCTTAGTGAAACTGCATCATGAGTGGCATTTCTGTATTTGGTCTCCAATGCATCTGAAAGGACTCCTCCACCCCTAGCCTGCTCCCACCCCAGACCCAGTGACCCTCATGGGGGCCGGGTCTGGAGTTTCCACTGGTAATGACCAGCACACAAAGCAGAATCCAGGAAGGGCCCCACACTCCCCTACGTACACGAGAGGTTTCCTCTTCTCTCACAGAACCACACCCAATCCTGTAAAGGCCGATAAACTGAGACAGTATCCAGTTCTTCAAAAAGGGAAACACTGGAAGCACCAGTTATGATAAACAGCCCCAGCTTGGGAACAGCCATGTGCCTGTGATTGGAAAGGTTGTAGCAGTGGATGATTTGGAAAGAGAAAGAAAGCCAGTTTAGATAGAACCAATGACAAACATGTTCAGCTTGAGTAGCTATTTTGTTTAAAAGCTATATTACAAATGAGTTCCTTAAGCGCAGTAAAGGGAGCGGGGAAGAAAAGAACTAGCCTAAGTGACTATATGGGAAACAGTACCTGTAGGACTAAAGGCAAATAGAACAGTAAATAAATGCTATAATCTGTAAATATATTTCTCACAGGAGTATGGGTTAACAAATCTGAAACCAACTCATGCATAACACTAAAACTAAATGAAAAAGGACACTATTGTAGATAATAAGAATCAGGTTTCTCACTGCTTAAGAAAGAAATTACAAATACGAAAGGGGAGAAAGCTAAAATGCAAACTGTGGTTTTGGATTGGAATATGAACTATCAGTATAAAAGCCTGGCTTTTAATATTTACATATATGGATAGGTAGATCCATACAGAAATACAGAGGAGTGTTATGCATGGGTCAGCACACATAAACATTTTCCTAAGCCCATCTGCTGAGAGTGTCTCGAACAAGTTCACCCAGTAGTGATGAGCATACTCAGTGCCCAGATCTTGGTTTCTAAACACCTTTCACCATTAAAAGGAATCAGAGCTCTTTGGAGAAGTGGTTGATTACAGGGCTAGAGCAGGGGAAACATAAGATGATCCTGGAGCATCTTCTGGTGTCAGAAAGCAAAGAACTTGCTCAAAATAAAAAAGCTGGAGGCTTGCGGAAAGAACACAGTGACCAACCCAAAGAAGTTCCTCATGGTCAAAGCTGGAACACTTTGAGAATCAAAGTAAATGATACTATTAGATTAAAACACATAGCCTAAAATAAATATCCATGAGTCCTTACTAACACAAATTTAAAAATGGATATAATAAATAAATGGGAGAGAACAGGGAGCTCCTTATAGTAGATTTTTAATTAATAAATTTGCAAGAAAAGAGAGAAATTAAAAAATCACCATTAGGCAAACCCTACAAGAAAAATTATTATAGAAGATATCTGCTGATGGATGCTAAAATTAGTCGGCAAAAGTATTAGGAAAAACAGAATTTGCATAATCTCTATGTAGCCTCCCACAAGATACTTAGTAACTACAAGGAAATGATAGTAACTTTACAATGGAAAAAGCCTAGCACAAATCATCATCACATAGAGAGTATGGTTGACAACACTTGTTGGCATTGAAAATCCATACAATGCATGGAGAAGGAGACAGCATGGTTCTGTGATGTTCTGGACAAAAGAGCATAGCCTTCAGTCCAAGCCTGACAGAACAACTGTCAAGCCCAAATCAAGGAACACTCAAACAAAGTAACTGACAAAGAACTCTACAAAGATGTCAAGATTATAAAAAAAAAAAAAAAGGAAAAACTGAAGAACTGTAACAGATGATGGGAGAATAAGGAAAACTAAAATCTAAAAGAGACAATGTGGGATCTGGTTGGGACCAGCTGGAGAACCAATGAAATTAGATAAGGTCTTTAGTTCACCGTGCTGTACCAATGTTAATTTTATGGTTTTAATAATTGTACTATGGTTATGTATGATGTTAAAAGTAGGGGATATGTGGGAGGGATGCATGGAAACTCTGTACTCTTTAGACTTTTCTGTGAGTCTAAAATTAGTTCAAAATGAAAAGTTTTTTGAAAAGTAAGTTTAAGCAGTGTTGAGTAGATAGCTGGAATGAATCACCCTTTGTCTATCCAAGGGTCATTTTCCCTGGTTCATTTTAAAATCTGTCTTGAAATTTGTCTTTGAACTATGTGGTTCTAAAGAAAGCAAGTTTCCAGTGCACAGTCAGTCCTGAATTAAGAGAACACTGCAATTCCAATCCTCTTGCAATTTCCTCCTGAGCTATCACAGTGTTGCCATCCACCATTTGTTCAATTTACCATATGCTCCGGTTATCTTTTACTTCTGAGAAATGTGTTCTGTGCTCTCTGTTTTATTGGTCTTTTAATTTTATAATAGGTTGAAGGGCTAAATCCCATTTTATGGCCTGCCTAGCAGGGTAGTGATATTTTCCTTTCTACTGCCTAATTCCAAATCATCAAAAAAGAGCAATTTCCTTCCTATGAACTGAGACCAGTTGCACATAATTCTTGCCAGAATGTAAGAGATGGAAGTCGTTAAGGAGATGGGATGTCATGAATCAGACACTCACTCTATGGGACCCAGGGCATTTCTACCCACAGTGTTTACTGAAGGGAGCTGACTTCTCCAAGCTGCTGTCCAGATGGGATGGGAATCATCATAGCTGAACTTTGACAGACACTAAAGATGCACTTGGGGGGAGGGGGGGAGGGGGGGAGCGGGATGAGAAAATAGGGCAGAGGGAAAGGAAATAGAAGTCTTAAGACAACAAAATATCTGTACAAAACTAGATTGAATATAATTTTAACTTCCTCATTTATTTCATTTCATTTAACAGAACTTTGCAATTGTACGTACACATGAGAAAATTGAGACCTTGGGTGTGCCTAAGATGCCTGCTCAAAACAGAAACTGAATTACTATGGAGCCGGGACCAGGAATTGAGGCTTCTTAGTAACAGGCCTACATCTGCATCCATCTTGACAAAAAGACCTGAATGTTTCTAATGCAAATTCTTCTTGTTCTCTTTCCTAAAACAGAACAAACCAGACCAAACAAAAACCTCCATCTGTCATATGAAAAAGATTGAGGTGCCCAATATACCTCTCTCTTTATAGTAGAAGCTATCTCCTATCACCGTGCCCTTTTTCTGTTCTCAACAGCAAAATTCTCTCAGGGCAAGGGCGGATGTCTGGCCAAGTACCCACAGAAGCCACGCAGGTGGCAGCAGGGTTGAATGAAATCAGCATTGAAATTTGGCAAAGAAGATGCAGTCTGGCTTTCCAGTTGACATTGACTAACATTGCTTTCACATACAAGGACTAATTGCCAAGCCACAGCATTTGTATCAGTCAAATGCATGAGGTCCCTGTGAAAAGAAAATTCCTGCACTTGTTCATCTCTCTATGTTGAGATTTTTGCATTTGGATGGAAGCCTTAAAGTCTATGAAATTCATTGGGAACTATCCAAGTCATATCAGTACCCCCAGGTATCAAGGAAGAGCCTGGGAAGCAAGGTACTGGCTGTAGGTCTTATCTGAGATGTGAGGGACAGACATCCTGGGTGTCTGAAAAGTGCTCTGGATTTAAAGATCACTTACAACCACATACTGGGGGACCATCCTTGGGCTCAAGACTGTCTCCTTCAAGGCTCCTCTTTCCCCAGAGGGTTGTGATAAGGCTTAAGTGGGATAATTTAACAACGAAAATAGCCGGGTTCAGGCTTAAATCATTAGCATATGTTAATGTTTTCTAGTACCTGCTTCCCCGAATGATATCTGGTATGTGTTTGTGTAGTTTTCACCACCAATGCTCAGACAAGGGAAGAACATGAGACACGTAAAAGAGAAAAGCGGCTCTCATTCCTTCCTGTTGCAAATTGTGAAATAGCACTACTCAGCTATGACTCGTAGAGGCAAGCCAGAGGCTAAAGCAGAAGAGGTGCATCCAAAAGCATTAGGGAAGCTGTGATCTCTCATGGTTCCATAAATGGTGTGCTCTGCTGCCGTGGACCCCTGTAAATTTCTTTCCATTTGAAAGGACAAACTAAAGCCAGGTGTGCAGGAAGCAGAAATGCAAGCTTTTGTGGAATCGTAAAAGCAATTCTTAGTCCGTCCAGCAATTGTCTGTTTCATTTTTTCCCTGCAGGTTGAGTAATCTTGATTAATTCACAAGGAACATTCTACTGGTTATTGTGGGTTATGAATACTAAATGTTTAATGGAATGTTTGTTCTTAAGTTAATCAGCTAATTGATTTTGATTTTAAAAGCATGTATACAGGGCAGTGCAAGGATAGTTTAGTGGTAGAATTCTTGCCTGCCATGCGGGAGACCTGGGTTCAATTCCTTGACCATGCACCACCCCCCCACCTCCCCCCCCAAAAAAAAGCATGTATATAGATAAATAGGTACATCACAGTGAAAGGGAGCACAAGGCAGGTTTGAAGTTTTAAAATTGTAGTAATTACTAAATAAAGGTAAAATGAGAATTATTCCTTCTCCTTAGTGTGCTGAAATGCAAGTTCACTCTCAGAGAAATAGGCTGTTACGGACTTTCAACACTTGAATACAGAAAATATAGGGAACTGACTATCAAATTAGCAAAATCGTTTTCCAGGTAATAATCAGTGATGGGGAGTGAAAAGAAGCAAGCAGGCACACACCTTGTTAGCAGAACGGCACATTGGTACTGTATGATAGGAGGGTAATTTCACAGTATGGCTCCGGACCCTTAAAACTGTCTCACTCTTCAGCCAAATAATTTTTATTTCAAGAAATAATCTAGGTGAATAATCGTAAAAATGGGAAAAGGCTCCATACACAACAATGCTCACCACAGCAGCCTTTATTATAGTGGAATGTTAGAAGTGTCTGTGCAATCACAGAGCTATCAAAAAGTAAATCTCAATGGAATATTAAGCATCCAGTAAATTTATGTTTAGAAAGCTTTGCAGGAGGAAGAAAAAATTAAGATAGCATGACAATAGAACTAATAAGTTATAACATTGTTGCTCTTTGTTTTACAGATGTGTACAGATAAATCTCAAGATAAATGCAAAGTCCCTAGGAGATTTAGTCAACGTTGAAAAAGCATTCTTATTTCCCAAAATAAATGATATTATTTGATGGAATTTGTTTTAAATCTGGGTAAGGTAATAAAATCCATCTGATTAGTAATCAAGTGGCCAATAATAAACAATTACTCATTTCACTGGGAGAGGCCCAAGGAGATGGTGTCCAGGCTCCCCACAGTCCACAGGGGAGCTGGTGCCCCCGGCAGCCTCCATTCCTCCAGGTGAGACCCGAGAAATTGCAGCCCAAAGCCACTGCGGCCTCTGTGCCACAGGAACCCTCACCGAACTGCACCCCGGTGCTGGCTGATTTTATGTGCCAAATTGCCTAAGTTACGGAGTCCAGTTGTTTGGTCAAATGCTGGCCGACATGTTATCTTGGAAATGGGATAAGCATCTATCATCAATTGATTCTAAGCAAAGGAGACCCTTGGACAATGTGAGTGGGCCTCATCCAATCAATCGGAGGTATTAACAGAAAAGAACTGAAGGTTCCAGAAAGAAGAGATTCTGCATCAAGACCACACCCTCTCCTCCCCCCTGAGTTTCCTTCCTCTGGACTTTGGACTCAAGACTTCAACATCAACTCTTACTAGAACCTCCCTGCCCTATGGAACTAGGCCTGCCCTATACAATGCGGACTTGCCAGCCCCCACATCTGCATGAGCCAATCCCTTAAAATGAATCTCCTTGTGTGTGTGTGTATGTGTGTGTGTGTGTATTTGTAAAACATATGCATATATCCTATTGGTTCTGTTAAGCCTATGTATATGTATATGTACATGTTTATGTACATATCCTATTGATTCTGTTTCTCTGGAGAATCCAAACTAATACAGACCCCAAGCCTTACTTCCATTCCTCCATAAGCATCAGCAGACAAGTGGAACTGATAGCTTCTGGTCCCTTATCAGGGTGGGGGAGTCAGCAGTTTAGAGTTTCTGCACCTGGCCCACGCAGGGTGTGGAACCATCGCTTCCCAGGCGGACCTCACCTCTCCCAAGCACATGAGATGGGTCCTCTGGCAACAAGATGCAGCGCTCGTTCTGCTCAGAGTGAATCCACCAGCCTTCTTGTGCCACTTTCCGTTAGCCAGTGATTAACGTAGAACCACCACTCCTGCTCTCTGACCCTCTCCTGCACCATCATTCCCTCACTGTTCTGTCCTTGATCAGCCCATCCTCGACTCCCAAAACCTTCCCTTGTAAGCTATGGAGCTACAGCTCCACAGTCAGGAAGTGCCCACGATGCCCGCGACTTGCCCTCCAAACGCCCTCAAAGCACCTCCACTGCCTGGCTCTCCCTGCAGGGAATAAAGCCCACCTGAGCCTTAATGTTTTCTCATACCCTAGATACCTCAGAGTCAGAAGTGGAGTTCAAATCCTTCTTAGTTCCACTACTTTTCCATTCTACTCTAAAACAACAATAATATATGCAAGCATAAAAATAAAAATGACCTTGCTATTTTAAAATCCCACACTTCTCATCACAGCTGCTCTTCATTGACACACTCTGGTAAAACTGAAGGCATGAGAGCTCACAACCCAGCATTTCTAAGAATATATCCCAGAGAAACTCTCACACGTGTGTGCAAGAAGGCATGCACATGACTCTGTTTGTAAAAATTAAAAATTAGAAACAATTTAAATGTCCACTGATGGACATCGCTAAATTAAGATATATTTATAAAACTAATGAACTTGAGCTATATTTCCAATGGATAAATTTCTAAAGTACAATACTGAGTTTTACAAAGCAAGGTGCAAAGAATGTCCAGGGAAGTTGGCAGAGTAGGGAGATGTGGGACACACCCCCCTCCAAAAGCAGCTGGTGGACAAGCAAGAGTGGTCTAATGCAACGGAGACCAGAGCAGCACCGAACTGCACCCAGGAAAGAGCAGGGCAGGGAGACAGAGAAGCTATAGCCAATAAACCAAGTGAATCACACAGCAGTAATGGCCAGTGCCCACCCTCTACCCTCAGAGCAAGCAGCTTCATGTACCATCTGTGGCTGGCTGCTGCTGGTGCAGAGGGGTGTAGAGGTCTTCCTTCCAGGGCTGAGAACTGAGCATGGCTTCTGATTGGCTGGACACTGGGTCTCGACTCTAAATCTCAGCTCTAGCCTACCCACAGACATAGCTTCAACACCACCCCCACCAGGGCAGAGCCTGTAGAGATTGAAAACACAAACTCCCTCCTTAGGGCTGCAGGGAATAACTTGCCAAAAGAGCACCATCTGCTGGACAGCCCAGGAAAGTGCTGCTTCAGGAAGCTGACAAAAAGGGACTTTTTGGCATCTTTCCTGACCCTCACCCAAGGCCCTTTGGAACTGGTCTGCACCCCCTTAATGGGTCCCTGCCCCAGTTTCAATCAGTTAAACATGGGCAATTCTAAAGATCTTAAATTAGTGGAACCATGTATCGAAGAAGTGACTTAACACAAAGCCAATCAACAACAAAACTTTAGCAAGAGGAAAAAAACTGATCATCAGCACAAACACATCAAGAAAATCAGATGTCTAGACACCAGAAAAAAACTACAAGCCATATAAAAAATAGGAAGATTTGACCCAGACAAAGGAACAAATTCAAAACTGGGAAGAGTCACAGAATTTGGAACAACTAATAAAAGATATTCAAACAGATCCCCTAAATCACTTCAAAGAGATGAAGGAAAATACAGCTAAAGAAAAAGATGATTCAGAAGACACTGGGTGAACATAAAGAAAATTACAAACATGCAATGAAAAATAGCAGGACGTATAGGAATGAAAGACATAGTAGAAGAGATAAAAAAAAAAAAAATACACCAGAGGCACACAATAGCACATTGGATCAGGCAGAAAAAAGTATCAGCGAGCTAGAAGACAGGACATCCAAAATCCAACAGAGAGAAGAACACATAAATAAAAGAAGGGAAAATATGAGCAGGGCTTTAGGAATTGAATAACAGTGTGAAATGCTCAAACTTACATGTCATGAGTGTCTCAGAAGGCAAAGAAAAGGAAAAAGGGGCAGAAAGAATATTTGACGAAATAATGGCCAAAAATGTCTTATGAAAGACTTGAATATGCATATCCAAGAAACACAAAGTACTCAGGACAGAATGAATCTTAATAAATTTACTCCAAGTCACATACTAATCAAAATGTCAAAGGCCAGAGATAAAGAGAGAATTCTGAAAGCAGCAAGAGAAAAGCAATTCATCACATACAAGGGATGCTCAATAAAATTACATATCAATTTCTCATCGCAAATTATGGAGGCAAGAATAGTTGGAGACTTCAATATACCACTATCTTCATTAGATAGAACATCTAGACAAAGAAAGGATCAATAAGGAAACAGAAAACTTGAATAATAGAATAAATGAACTAGATCTAACAAACATTTACAGAATATTGCACCCCAAAACACCAGGACACAGTTTTCTCAAGTGATTGTGTATCATCCTCTAAGCAATTATTCTGAAAAGAATTAATACCAATCCTGTTCAAATTCTTCCAAAAAATCCAAGTTTTCCTTCCTCTTCAACATGTTGAAGTCAATATCACCCTCATACCAAAGCCTGATAAAGATACTACAAGAAAAGAAAATTGCAGACCAATTTCTCTATGAATATACATGAAAAATCCTCAACAGAATACTTTCAAATCAAATCCAACAGCACATTAAAAGTACTATACTCCATGATCAAGTGGGTTTTATCCCAGGTATGCAAGGTTTGTTCAACAAAAGAAAATCAGTTAATATAATACACCACATTAACAAATCAGAGAAGAAAAAACACATGATCATCTCAATGGATGCAGAAAAGGCACTTGACAAAATTCAGCATTCTATCTTGATAGAAACACCTTGAAAGATAGGAATAGAAGGAAGCTTCCACAGCATGATAAAGGGCAGGTATGAAAAACCCAGAACTAACATCATACTCAATGATGAAACAGTGAAAGCTTTCCCTCTAAGATATGGAAGAAGACAAGGAGGCTTGCTGTCACCAGTATTATTCTACATTGTGCTAGAAGTCCTAGAAAGAGCATTTAGTCAAAGAAAGAAAGAAAGGAAAAGGCATCTAAATTGGAAAGGAGGGAGTAAAATTGTCAGTATTTGCAGATGACATGACCCTATATATAGAAAGTCCTGAAAAATCTATAACAAATCTACTAGAACTAATACATAAGTTCAGCAGAATGGTAGGAGCCAAGATCAACATGCAAAAATCGGTAGTGTTTCTATAGACTAGTCATTAGTAGTCTGAGGAAGAAATCAAGGAAAATATTTAAGTTACATTAGCAACTAAAAAAAATCAAATATCTAGAGATTAAATTTAACCAAGGATGTAAAGGACCTGTACAAAAAAAAACTGCAAAACTTTGCTAAAAGAAATCGAAGAAGACCTAAATAAAAGGGCATTCATGTTCACGGATTGAAAGACTAAATATCATTAAGATGTCAGTTCTACCCAAATTGACTTACAAATCAAAATTCCAACAGTCTATTTGCAGAGTTTGAAAAGTCAACCATCAAATTTATTTGGAAAGATAAGGAGATCCAAATAGCCAAAGCCATCTTGAAAAAGAAGAACGAAGTTGGAGTACTCACACTTCCTGACTTTAAAGTATATTACAAAGCTATAGTGGCCAGGGAAGCTACCTATCTATCTATCAATAAAGACAGATATATTGACCAGTGCAAATTAATTGAGAATGCAGAAATAGGGCCACACATCTATGGCCAAGTGATTTTTGACAAGGTTGCCAAATCCACCCAACTGGGACTGAACAGTTTCATCAACAAATGGTGCTTGGAGAACTGGATATCCATATCCAAAAGAATGAAAGAGGACCTCTACCTCACACTTTATACAAAAATCAACTCAAAATGGATCAAAGACATATATATAAGAGACAGAACTATAAAACTCCTAGAAGAAAACATAGAGCTTCGGGATCTTGTGTTAGGCAATGCTTTCTTAGACTTTACACCTATAGCAGAAGCAACGAAAGAAAAAATAGTTAGATGGAACTTCATCAAAATTAAATACTTTGTGTATCAAAGAAATTTATCATGAAAGTAAAAGAACAACATACTCAATGGGAGAAAATATTTGGAAGCTACATATCTGATAAGGATTTAATATCCAGAATATATAAAGAAATCCTTCAACCCAACAACAAAAAGGTAAATAATACCATTTAAAAATGGACAAAAGATTTGAATAAACATTTCTCCAAAGAAGATATACACATGGCCAGAAAGCACATAAAAAGCCATTTGACACACACTGGAATGGCTACTATTTAAAAATAAAACAGAAAATTGTAAGTGTTGGAAAAATATGAACACTCATCCATTGCTAGTGAGAAAGAAAAATGGTGCAGACAATTATGGAAGATAATTTGGCAGTTTCTCAAAATGTATAGAATTACCACATGACTGGCAATCCCACTTCTAGTATTGGCCCAAAGGAACTGAGAGCAAGAACCTGAACAGATATTTGCCACTGATATTCATAGTGGCATTATTCACAATTATTTTTCCAAAAGATGGAAGCAATCCAAGGATTCAAGAACTGATGAATGGATAAACAAAATGCGGTATATACCCAAAGGAATATTACTCAGCTGTAAAAAGGAATTAAGGTATGTTACAAGCTACAAGATGGAAGACATCATGTCAAGTGAAACAAGCCAGAGACAAAAGGACACATATTGCACGATTTCACTGATATGAAATAATTTGAATAAGAAAACTCGTAGAGTCAGAATCTAGAATATAAGTTGCTAGGGTCCAGAATGAGAGTAGGGAAGGAGAAGTCAATGCTCAAATTGTACAATTTCTATTTGGAATGATGGAAAGGTTTTGGTAAAGAATGGCGAAGATAGTAACACAATATTGTAAATGTAATTAACAGCATTGAATTATATTTTTAATGTAGTTAAAAGGGAAATTTTAAGTTGTGTGTATGTTTATAGAATGAAATTTTTTTTAATCCATGGAACTGCACAACACAAGAGTGAGCACTACATTAAGCCATGGCCCTAGTTAATAGGACAATTATAAAAATGAGCTTTCATCAGTTGTGGAAAATGTACCATACCAATGTAAGGATAATAGGATGGTATATGAGAGCCCTGTTATTTTCTGCATGATTTTTCTATAAACCCACAAGTTCTCTAATAACAAAAAAGCAATTTAAACCTCATAATTTAAAATTTGTCAACTATTATCAGAGATCATTTTCATGCACCCAAGTAAAAATTCTAAAAAAATTGATCACACGTGGTGTTTGCAAAGATGAAGGGAAATAGATACTCTTAGAGTGTTAGAAGTCCCAGGGTTCACGTCTTGGAATTCAATTTGTTGCTATACACAATCATTTTAAATGCACATAACCAATGACCCAGCAAGTATTCATCTTAAAATTTGTTTCACAGATAAACTGATCCCTCTCGGAGAAACTGATTCTCTGAATTTTGATGAGTCTAAGTCACTGTGTATTGTCAAAGAATGTTAAGAATATTTATTTTCTACTTGCATAGTAGAAGTTGTAGCACAGACCCTCTTTAATCAGAGAGCTAAGGCAGAGGTCCTCCCCTCCTTGTAATTATTTCCTCCAGTTATTGCCAATCCTATGCAAGAGTATAGGGCAAATAATGAATGAGAAGGGAAGATTCTTCTAAAAGAAGAGAGCACATTAAAACTCAAGCAACACACTGGGTTTGGTTGCCTTACCTCATATGGACTCTAGATGGCAGCACCCCACTCATGGTCTCCATCTGATAAGTAAGCTATGCCCAGGGGTAACTCCGGCCCTCCTATAAATTCTGCCTGTGTTTGCAAAGTTACTGTGCAGCTAAAAGAAACATCCCTTGTTCAAATCCCTTGAAGGGGCTAAGATAGTTACCCCCACTTGGAACAAACTGCGAAAGGGGAGATTTGACCGACATCTGGTGCATTTATTCAATATATATCAATCAAGGTAAGAATGTATATTTTTAAGGTGGGTAACACAGGTATGAATGATTTAGTTATGAGATCTGCATTGATCAAACAGACCAGGGAAATGCTGAATATTTGCTAAGTGCTGTCCAAACTAGCTACACATGAGCAAAAAAGCTTCAAAAGCACACAGGAGCAAAAAAACACTGGCACAGGGTAATGTCCAAAAGCCGGCACATCCTCATTCCCAAACCAGGACAAAAGCATGTGGTCTGGTTTCCCTCCAGACTTCCCTGGCCACAGTCCCTGGGCCTCTCCACACATGTCCCTGCAGAGGGAGGGGGGCAGTAGAATCTTTTGGTCCACCTAGATCCACAGCTTTAAAAATGCAGTAATGTACTAAAAGGGAAAGAAAGCAATGATAAGAAAAAAAGGACAAGAAGTCTCCAATTCACATGATGGGGATAGAAAGAGATAAATTAAACCCCACAGAAGCAATTTAGAGTAGAGATTTGAAAAAAAAATCCAGATGATCTGGAAGAAATGAGATTTATTGCAAGCACTAAAATCTATGGTACAGAGATGAGACTGTGATTGTGGAAGCACTCTCCTCTCTCTCTCTCTCTCTCTCTCTCTCTCTCATTCACACACACACACTCCAAAGTGTAGGGAAGGGAGCTGAATAAAATTACTGGGGGGGGGGGGCGGCGGGATGCAGATTGATAGGCAAGAATGGCTGAAAAAGAAACCCTGCAAATCTCTTGCCAGCGAACATGCCACTTGAGTTTCTCCTCTCTTTAGGAGGTCAGCAAGACAGCAGGTTCGGTTCTGTGTCGGCGATGGAAACTCTCAGGTGCCTGGAGCAGGGGCTGCTCTGCAGAAGTCGACTGAAGAAATGTGACTAGCAATCAAGGAAACCCACCCGTGGAAAAATGTAAGAGACAGAAAAGGATTCCTTGTAGGCAGTTTTATCGAGGGTTGTGAAAATAAAGCGTCTATAGAGGAAATGGACATGTTTAACATGCTCAAAGATTTGGGTTTAAGCTGCAACAAAGACCCAAACAGCTCTTTCTACGTCAATCGGTACAAAGCTTGGAATAGCCTTGGTGATGATGGCAACGTCCAAGCTGCCCGCGCCTCCACAGAAATTGGATGACCACCCTAAACATCCCCTCTCCTAAAGACGAGTTTTGACAGGATTAGAAAAATCGTAATTTTGGAAACAAAGCGGGGCACAGCCAGAGCTTTAGCCTCCGAGCTCCTGTGTGTCTTTCCTTTCTTGCCTCTCTCCTCTCCCCAGCTGTGAAAAGTGGGTCCTGATGTGGGGCAGAGATTTTCACCCCACTTTGTTCTTTTCTCCTGGAGTCACTGTGAAGATTCCTAGGTAGGTGTTAAAATTTGCATGTGTAAATTGTGAAGGAGAAGCAGGGGCTGAGAAGCCCACCGGAGAAGTTTCTTGAGATTGTATGGAATAACACAAATGAGCAGCTGAAAAGACTCCTCAACTCTTAAGAGAACTGAGCTAAGGGCTTCTAGCAAAACTCCAGTTATTGTTGGGAGATCGTGCGCTAAGATGGTAGGTCTGCTAGGCTTAAATATTCTCCATATGGGAGTAAATACATTTAAAATTGCAGAAACTATATTTTTAAGCAAAACATGGATGCAGAGTGTGACAACGTATTTTTTTTTCTGACTTGTGAATTTGTTTGTGAAAATCTTTAGAGGGGTCCTAAAAGTAAACCCATTTGAAGGAAGACAATACAATATGTGTCAAGGAGCAGTAGCCCCTTGTGGGCAATTGGGGTTCAGCCCCACTGGGGAGCTCTGGGAGAGGGCATGGACCGCGCTTCAGAGCTGCCCCTGCTGAAGGCCCAGGATTTGGCACCCTTTTCATGGTGGGGTGACAACTGCCCCGGTGCTGCCAGCTCCTTGGCACTTCAGAGCAGGCAGAGCATGTGGAGGTAGGGTGGGGGAAGACACCCCTGCAGAGACCTCAGGTGCTTGCCCTAGGAGGCCACCGGGCGTGCAGAACCGTGACCCATGCCAGTGACACCAGCTGTAAACAAACTGGTTCATGGAAACACAAGATGGTCACAGATAAGCAGTGGCAACCTGGTCTGGCTGGTTCATTGTGTTAGAACCACACTGAATCCCCAAAACCTAAATTATGCCTGGCCTCTGCTCTCTTCTTGCAGAAGAATTGTTCGGTTTCTATAATAGCTGGTTTGATTCATTTGTGTGATTCATTTGTGCTCTCCTGTAGGCAGATACCCTTAGCTGCAATTTGATCCCACGTCGCCCAGTTTGCCAGGCGCTGAGATGAAATGTGGGAAAGCCTTTCCCTCCAGCCAGCCCCAGTGCCGGCCCAGGACCCATCTGCCCAGAACTCTGACCTTCGGGTGCAGGCAAGACAGGACCCACGGGATGTGGCAAAAGGGCTGGTGTGAATGTTGTCCTTTTGCTTCCTTTTCATTCGTCATGCTAAGAGCATTCATAAATTTGGGCAATTTGAAATCTTGTAAATTATGTTTAAGTGCAGAATAAAAAAAGGAACAATTGATAACTTAGTTTGTGGTTTTATATAGATACCTTCAAATTCTTTCTCCAATTTGAATTCATATCTTCCCATATGCTTGTATCCTGTCAAGCATAACAATATTTAAATGTCTAACTATGCAATCCTATGAATTCTAGTCACGAGGTCCCATCTGAGCCAGTTTCTCAACAGCCTTTGAAAATTTAAGGCACATTTCTCTGATCGTTTGCCTTCTTAGGGTTTGGTAATAAATGTTCTCTAAACAGAGTTTACAACACAATAAGCTTGAGATTAAAAATATCAATCTCATTTTTTTTATTTCATAGTAGCTGCTGCCTTAAAAATCTATCCACTTTGCTATATTTATTGTCTTATCATCCATTATCTTTGTCATAAATCCAGAGCCAATTATACCAGTTTCTCATACGCTGCCCATAAAAATGCTATACTATTTCAGTTTCTCAACTGATACCTACTTCCATAAGAAAATTAGAGAATTTCCAACAATTTATTTGATGTATGACTTTTGCCTTGTCCTCATTTTCAAATGACACAGAATTCTAAGAAAATAACAGGGCTTGGTGTAAAATGGTTTTTTATTTAAGTAATATCTCCTGATTTGGGTCTGCAACTTAAGAAAAAAATCTTACATTCAAAGTGCTTGCTAACTAATTGACAAAGTAAGAACACAAAGCATGCATCTAAAGAAGAGGAATATTTTATGAAATAATGACCCCATTTATTTTTTTCAAAAAAAATTAGTATCAAATATGCACTAAGAATTTTACTAAATCCTGGGGAAACAAAGATGTAAAGTCACAGTTTTTGCCATCAAAGAGGGAAGATAAAAGGGAGAACATGAGCAAAGGCACATAAAAATGAAATCAAGAAGTACAAACACTTCCGTTCTGGTGAGGCATCAAGGGAGAGGGGAAGAGTGGTAGGATATGACACTAGAGAGGTGTGTAGATGGGGTGGTTTGAAGCTGTATGTACCCCAGGAAACATGTCATCATATCTAAAGGATTCCTGTGGGTGTGAACCCCATTATAAGTTGGACCTTTTGATGAGGTTGCTTCAGTTAAAAACCCAACTCCATTTAGGATGGGTCTTAATTCTATTACTGGAGTCCTTTATTCAAACAAAGAGAAAGAAAGCCATAGGAAGTAAGAGGCTGAAATCAATAGAACCTGGAAGAGAACAGAGAGGCTAAGAGAGGCTGCCATGTGCATTGCTATATGACGATAGAGGACCAAGGACCAGCAGCCAACTCCAGAATGCCACTGTTTGGGGAGAAAGCATTGCCTTGATGATTCCTTGATCTGTCCTTTCTTTAAGCCTCAAAAAACCATAAGCAAGTAATTTCCCACTGTTTCCCATCTCATGGGCCTAGGAAATTAAAACTGCAAGATATAGGGAAAACCAATCCTGGCATGATTTAGGAAAGAGT
>PVIY010001347.1:147500-153755 GCA_004026745.1 Myrmecophaga tridactyla | reverse complement strand
CCTATATATTCCATGAAGAAAACTTAATTCTAGCTGAGACTTCCCTGTTGAGCTCTCCAGATCTAGTTCCTCAAGTTCTACATTTCCAAAAGCAGACTATCTTTTTCCTTATTTCTGCTCTCTTTTTATATTTCCCCCCTCTTTGCTAAGGCATAGTTACTCACCCAACTAACCAAATTCAAAATCACGTTTGAATTTTTCTTTTTCACTCCCTTCATATTTAATAAATTGAATCAGTCTTCAAAATGTTCCTCAAAATCAAACTATCCTTGCTTTTTTGTCACCTTAGTTTACTTCCCTATTATTTCTTAGCTGAACTAGTTCAGTAAGCCCTAATAGGTCAACTGGCCTCTTTATCTTTCTAAAATACCAGATTTAATATTGTCACTTTCCTGATCAAAATCCTTTGGTGCTGAATTATATGTGTGAAAGCAGTTAAGAGGGGAAATTTTAGGTTGTATATATGTTACTAGAATAAACATTTTAAAAATATATAGGACTGTACAACACAGGGAACCATACTGTAAATGATGAATATATTTAATAGTACAATTATAAAAATTATTACATCAACTGTAACGAATTGACCACACCACTGCAAGGTGTTAATTATAGCATGGTATATAGGAACTCTGTATTTTATGAATTATTTTTCTGTAAACTAACAACTTCTCTAATGAAGAAAAAATTCTTTGGTGGCTCCTCATTGACTGCATGAAACTCAGATCTAAGTTCCTAATTGTGCTTTTCACCCTTTTTCACAGTCTACCTCTCCAGGCTCATTCCTTACCTCTTCCCCTTTACCCATCTGCCCTCTGGACCTCCGGCCACACTGCTTCCTAGTTATACTCTAGATGTTTTCCTCTCCTCGATTGTCTATCCAACCTTCTCCTCATGGTCAACTCCACTTCCTCTTTCAAAACCTTGCTAATATCACCTCTCTCAAAAGTCTTCTTTTGTTGTTTCTTGTTGGTTTTTTTTCAGTCTTATAAGGAATGTTCACAATCTTCTATTAGAATATGGACTCACTGCAATGTAGTAATAGATATCTCTATCTGTTCCGTGATGTTGTACACTTCTTACAAGCCAGAATCAAGTCTTAGTGACTATCTTAGTTACTCTTGCATCTAACAGAGAGCTTTACATATAGTAGGTATTCAAACTTCTTTCTTGAAAGAATAATGGCTCTCATGATGCTAACTTAATGGGTGAAGGGTAGTTGCTTGGCCTCAGTTTTCTCCTTTCTAAGAGAAGGGAGTCGGTTTAGAGGGCCTCAAAGTTCAGTAGATTTCTGTGATTCTGTGCTGGCATCTGTAGGATTCTAGGCCAATCTGAAAGGCCACTAGGGTCATATACATGAAGCATGCATCAAATGTCCATTGACATGCTAAAGAAAAGCAATGTATGGGAGAAGAAAGGGGTTGGTGAAGCAAAAACAAAGGAAGATAAAGTGAGAAAAGCGTTAAGGAAGAATGAACAAGATGGCAGATATGTGCCTGTGAACCTTAGACCTTCAGATCGTGTAATTGCTTAGCAAACATTTATGGTGTACCTGCTGTATGCAGGCCATGATGCTGGCACTGTGGGGATTGCAGTGCAAGCTTCAGACATGATGCTGTCCTCAACAGGCTTGCATTTGAGTTGGTGAGAACTACAGAAATATACGGCTGCGGTTACAAGGATGTTTGAGTCAGTGCTTGGTATTATCTAAGATTAGAAAAATCCATTTTTTTTTGGAATAGACAAATGGTTCCTTAGCTAGGCTGGTCACTGGCACATACAGATCTTTTGTGTGAATTACAAAGAGGTGGTCCTTCCTCCAGCAGATGCACTCCATGCCAGGGATTATGGCTTGGGTGATGGCATGGACTGGATTTCAGTCTGTACTTCCATTGGCCAGGCTGGTTCAGGGCAAAGCCCACACAATGGGGAATAGAGTTCAGGGCAAAACCCACTCTATGTGGTGGTGCTAGTCCTAGCTCCTCTCTCCAATTAGGATTTTTACAGAAGCTGTCACAAGAGGCATTGCACCAAAATGTCCAGACATGCCGTTTGGATCAGTGGTCAGGGGGCCAGCCTCCACGATGCTGATTAAATCATGGTCAGGCTGACCAAACATGCACAGGGGTCACTGTGAGCTTGGTTCAGTTTTTCTTAGTTTCTCCTTCCCTCCTGCCTAAATCCAGATTATAGGACTTGTTGATTATAGGCTAGCATTCTTGTGCCAAGGCGATGACATTGGTAATGAAATCCCACCCTCCCCACTGTCTCCTCCCATATCTGCACTTCCTGATTTGCCCCAGACTGTCTGTGCTCCTGATGGTAGAGGCGGTGGTGAGGTATGCCCAGGAACATTCCAGAAGTCATGGTGCACCTTTTGCTCTGCTGACATTCCAGGAGGCCTTGGGCTGGCAGGGTGGTGGTGGTGGTGGTGGTGGTGGCACTGCTGGGTGGTCAGTGATGAGAGAGGATGGGCCCCATGCCCAGCGGCCAGCTGTGAGTCACTCCAGGCTCTGGCAGGTAGGAGGAAGCCTGTGAGCCCATGGAGGGCCCTGCAGTGGACCGGGCAGCCCTCCTGGGCTACTGGGCCTCCGTTCTTTCCTCCTCCAGGGCTCCACCGGCTCCTCTCCACTTCACTCCCTGGTGGGCTGCTGAGAATCAGCATGGGGAAAAGTAATTGAAGTGCTTAAGAGGAATTGTTTGGGGGAGGAGGAGACAAGGTCAAAAGGAGAACAATTAAGAAGCCGATGTGATACAACTGTGCGGAGAAGAATTTAGTATGAATATAATGATCAATTTCCTAATAATTAGGTCTCTCAGACGGCAGAATAGTTCCCCAAGAGGCAATGGTGGGAACCCCATTGCTTGGTCATTTATAATTAGGCTGGAGAAGCACTCACAGAAAATGCTGCAGAGAAAACCCCACACAGTGAGGGGATGGGCACGTGACCGGGGTGGGGGGTGGTCTCGGCTACCTCGCATTTCTGTGATTCATTGATGAGCACATAATTCACTGATTAGTTAGGCAGCCAAACTTTAAGGCGGTTATTGGTCTCTCATCTCACCTCTGGCCCTTCTAAATTGACCAGTTCTATTATCTTCAAAGAGAAAATTCAGGGCAGGCACTGACCTAGGCCAGGGCAGATCCTGCCTCATTTCTACCAAATAAGTTGAAACAGAAAAAACCCAACCCTATTCTTCATCTGCTGTGCTCTTGGGGTGGACAGGCTGAGGGTTTTCCGAGTGATTTTTCCCTCCCGTTGAGTCTGCAGGGCACTTATGGGTTTTATTTAAAGAAAGTGTGTTCTTAACCAGAGCCCACTAAGTAATCAAGTGCCTTAAAGTAAAAGCCAATTTTGTGGGCTGGTTTAGAGTACAGGCGTGGGCCTAAGGTCCCAGCTTTCCACCTGTGCCTTCTAGGCCTTACTTTCCCCATCTGTAGTATGTGACCAATAAAAATAGCTGCCTCCTGAATGTTGTGCAGAAATGAGGCATGTTAATATTAGTGAAGTGCACAGGCTGGTGCCTGTTGAGCGCTTGGCGCAGCACCCATCTTGGTGGTGGGCAGCTATTACTGCTGCTGAACTATGATCCCTGCCACAGAATGTGCTCTCTTTAGAACTCCTGAACTGGTTAGCATTTTATTTAATGTCTGCTGATAGAAGCAGATTGACTGTTCATCTGAAGGGTGGTGCATATATACTTGAGCATTTACCTCAACAAGTATTTATTGGGTCTCTGCTTGTGATGGATGCTGCCCCGAAAAGGGCGAATGATTGTATGTATTCTTTGGGGTGGGAGGAAGAGAACAAGAGCACAAATAACTATTCTAAAATGCCTGCTGAGTGACACAAGAGACTCTCTCCTATAGGAACTCCAAGGACACAGAGAGCATATCTGATTGGGGAGGGTCTGGGCTGGGGGCTTCGTGTAGGAAGTGGCAATGAAAGCCTGCCTTGATGGCTGGCAGAGCGTGTTTCTGGCTGATCTTGATCTGGGAGAGGAGCCTGGAACTGGAGTCTGAGGTTCCCAGAGAAGAGGTCAGATGGATCCATCATGATGTGTCGCCAGAGGCCTTGGATGGGATGCCAGGCAGAGGGGTTCTATTTCCTTTGGCGGGCAATAGGGATTGAGGGAAGGTTTCTGAGCAAAGGCGAGTCCAGAGCAGACTTGTGTGCAGGGTTGGGGAGGGCAGGTACGAGGCCCATGGGCTCCTGCAGCAATTCCATGTGCAGTTGGGTGCCAGGTCTTTGCTATTGTTTATAGTCCCAGGAATCTTTTCCAGGACTCCAAACCTGCTCAGTGGCAAAGACCTAGCTAGAATACAGCTGGGCATTCATCAGGTTGCACTGTTTTGTGTCTTCCTTCTCAGCTTGCAGAGGCAAGGTGTCAGAGCAGTCCTGGAATTGTGGGGAGGCTTTATGGAAGTGTTGTGTACACAGCTGCCTCTACAGCTTCTCTCATTTAAGGCAGTGGAGGCTATTTCCTCAAAGCATTATTTAGGGACAACCCCAAATAGCATTATTTAGGGACAACTGTGCATTTGCTTCACCCCCAATGGGACATAAAGAGCCCTCTGATGTTCTTGAAGGGAAGAGGAGGCTGAAGTGGTTTGCTTTTGGAAGGAAGGAAGAGAGGGACTGAAGGAGGAAGGAAGAAATGAGAAAAGAGGGAGAGAAGGAAATATTTATCAGATACTTATTGTGCCCCCAGATACCTTGACATGTGCATTAATTTTTTTCTCCCAACTCTGAAAAGTAAGCATTCTACCCACGTTAAAAGATGTAAAAAAAACCCTGAAGATCATGTAAATGAACACTCCTAACTCCAAAACACATTTATTTTCCAACTCCGTGACCATGCCCCCCAGGCGGCGGTGTGTCTGAGATGCCCAGCCAGCTTGGAGAAGGTGGTCCCAGCTTCTTCCTCTCTTCTATCCACTTTGACCCCAATCAGAGTAACAGGAAAATAATATCACTAGTAGGAAAGCTAACCTCTTCCATTTGCTGAGGTCTTTATATTTCTCAAGGTGACTTTACTTAGGGTATCCCATCTGGTCCTGTAAGATATGATATTCCATTTTCCAGATGAGACCAAGGTCAAACTGAAGGGTGATGGGTATTAGGTAAACTTCATTTCCAGGTGTGGTGCAGGTCTCAGGGCCAGTCTCAGGGCACGGCCACCTTAACCTTTACTTCCCACCTCCCCCCATTTATAAAGGCTGTTGCCATCATTTACTTTCCCACCTCCAGTGGTCTCCAGCTGGGGGAAGTACCCTTGGAATACCACCGCAGGCTTCCCTCTCTAGAGAAACACGGGCCTCCTGAACTATGTTTCCATCTCACCGCTTACAGGTTGCTGAACAGAGCCCAGGGATGCCTCTCTCCAGTCCCTGGACTCTGGGTTGTACCTGTCAAACGTAAGGGGCATGACTCTAAAATATCCCCACCTAGACAGACATGCCCCATTGTCAGTCATCAGAAACTATGATGAGAAATCCAGGTGGCCTCTGCTTGGAAGAAGAGGCAAGAGGCTGTTGTTTGTCCCCTGTGTGATATTTGCTTTTTACTACTTTTAAATTCCAAGGTTTTTACAGAATTGTTTCTTCCTGCTTTGCCTGAGATAGAAATGTTCTTGAATATTCTGTAACAGGTGTCTTGGAGTCCCACTACTTTCCCATGTTTGTCCTCCCTTTGGCCCTGAGCATCACAATTTCCACCCTCCGTTTCTTTCTAAGCACAGGGATTTGGGGATCCCCCCACGCTCCCCCAATCATTTATAAAGTTCAGATCATCCTCGCCTAGTGCAGAGAGAATTTTTTTTTTTTGGTGAGGCTGAACAGGAGGCCCCCTTGGGGGGGAACAGGGGGTTCTGCTGCTAATTGAGGCCATGCGTTTTGTACTTGGGTGCCGGCTGGTGAGGCAGATTTAGAAGACTATCGGGAATCTTAGATTAAATACCATTAAAGCCAACTTCTCATACCCCTGCTGTTCAGCGCGCACGTGGGGAGAGTGGAGATCGGATGTTCAGGATTCTTGTTTGGGAAAACCATATGGAAAAACCACACAGCAGTAAGTCTATAATCAGGGCTTACAGCACGCGGCCCGTTGGGTGCCAGGACTATAGCTTCTCTCCCTCCCCAGAAGGTCCATGGGGTTCTGTTCTCTGATGAGGAAACTGAGCCCAAGAAAGGAGGTGCTGTCTCCACAGGGAGGCAGAGAACACTCCCCCTACCCCTGTATTACTCAAAGTAAT